>OMKZ01027646.1:17241-35846 GCA_900302535.1 Neoniphon sammara
ATATTTTAACACTGGACACTTTCTAAACTTCTAGTGGTGTAAAGATGACACAAGACCAGGTTATAGTTCAGCTCAGTCAACAGCCATTTTTACCGATACTTACATATTCATTACATGGTGTTGCATCACAGACATGATCAAACAAGATGCTGTCCGTGCTGCAAACGTGTTTCTTGATCAACACTGTTTCCATTTTCTTCCATAATATTGCACATCCACACAAGGCTTGATATTGTAGCCGCTGTAACTTCTTCCACCGCAGCTGAGCACATCGCCGGTGAATGATTTCAATCTGAGCATATAACTGAAATATTAAACTTGAAAAAGGAAACTTGAGTGTCTTGCATAATTCATTAGAAATGTTCTTAGTCAGATACTGGCTCACTAATAAGGAGTTCAAGATTGAGACAGATATTACCTCCCCCACAAACCCCCACCTCTTTACTTTTCCTTTCCTTACCTCCTACTCCTCTTCAATAGAATATGCGAGCTCTTGAGATCAACTGTTGAGTTTGAGGGAACAGAGAACCTCATGGTGCAAATTATGGGTGGAGGAGAGAGGGAGGGGCTTTTGGCGGCTGAAGGGGGTTGAGTGGACATCAGGGAATGCATGTGTGTTTGTGTGTGCGTGTATTTCCTTGGCTGTTGGCGTATTTGATGTAATGATCCCAGGTTCTTTGGCCCTTGCCTGTTGATAAGTTGCTGCAGAACACATGAACAGGGGAAACGGGAAGCCAGCGAGATGAATGTGATTGGATTGCCGGCCGAGTGCAGCCTCTCCCATCTGTCTCAGAGTCTGCCATCCCATCTCACAGGCGGCAGGAGGTAATTGGGTTCATTGTTCTCACCACAGGATCCCCCGGATTGAAAGCTTCATTATCTGGATAACCATGAATGTAAATGAACCACACGTATGCAGTAGAGTAATGGGAAAAAATAGATCATTGCTCGCCCCAACCACAACACACGGCGCAGCCCCAAACATATACAGAGCTCATACATTTATGTGCGATCACGTGCACAAACACCTACACGCATGTGCAAACGCTGACGCAAACCCATACTAAGAGCACAAGAATGCACACAATTTATCTGTCTCTCTCTTTTCCTCCTCTCCCACATGCACATATACACACATACTTTATAAAATCTGTTTTTTTTCTTCCATCAGTGAAAACATGATTAGGCATGAGATCTGCAGTTTTAGGTCGGCTCCTAAAAGCCTTGTTGTGTTCCACAGTGTGTCTCTCTTTGCATAGAGGAAGTTGTCTCAGTCTTCAGAGGAAGCAAGAGAGCACTACTGAGTGCTGACGTGTTCAGCCTATCAGGGCTAGTCGCCATGTGTTAAACTTTTATGGCTGCGGCTAATGGGACTGTATGTGACAATGCTGTGATGAGCTGCTAACCACTCTGCCTCTGTAAGCGTATTTGCATGAGTAGATGGTCGGCACCCCCATACTCAGTCGAGCCTCTACTCGCCTCTACAGTGAGAAAGGGCCTGAAGGACAACAATAGCCTTATGTGCTTTGAATTATTCAAGCAAAACCAATGTATAACAGAAGCCCAGGCACATCTCTCCCTCTAATTAGGTGAAGTTTAGGGGGGGATGTTCGGCAATGCCTTTCGACAGTGGGGTCACAGTTGATGAGAGTATGCAGTTAGCTCCAAGAGTCACTGGGTGGGCAGTGAGGCAAGGGTTAAAGCAGCTGCCGTCTGAAAATAAACAGGAGTACACAGTGGAGCCCAACCACTCTCGGATCCTCTGGCAAATCCATCAATTAGCTGCAGATGTGATCTGCATTTGAGATTACTGCAATTTAAGCATGTCGGCAAAACGGCCTAATCTGGTGTCTGATGGGATCTCCAATTTTCAGTTTTCTTTCCAGGAGGGACGTGGGATCTGGTAGGACCTGGTAAGCGAGCCTACAGAGAGAATTGCGCTAACAACCTCAGAATGAACACCCCATCTCTCTGGATTTGAGCATCACTTTTTAATTTCAGAGAGATGTATGACTTTGATTATGAACACTTCACATTGGAAAGCCAAACTTCTTCAAGGGCTCATGTGCACAGCAGCAAACAAACTTCCAATATAATCCCGCTAAAGTGTCCAAATTCAGCGGGGAGACTTGAGGAGTTATGCGATTTGTTATGGGTTACCGCGGGAATAGGAGGGTGAGAGGAAGGGAGGGAGGCAGGAGAAGAAAAGCGCGTGGAGCAAAGCGGCGTCCTTACTGACTCTGCCAAGCTGTGCCTTTGCGTCTGTCGTAGGGCCCTGTCAGATTCTGTTTACTTTCCTGAAGGACGTTTCACCTCTGGAAGCCCGAGAATGAATGGAGAACTCATTTCTCCAACAGAGACTAGTCAATCACTCCACATTTATTCTCCTCCCTTGCCGTGACCTCTCCCCAGCCGGGCGGACAATGGTGCCCTGGAAAACTGCAGATGAGTTTGACTCAAAGCAAGGACTCACCTTATATACTGGGCACGTCAATACCGCTAAAAACCTCAGTGAAATAAAAGAAAAAGATTACATTAGACAGAGGCCAAGGTAACGTATTTCTGAGCGAGTGCTACAGTAATACAGCCATACAGTTAAATTCATGTTCTACAGTTCGCTGCATAGCCACAGTACATTTAGTATTCTGTTGGAAGTGCTCATCGCTTGTGTCGTGTTACGCTCTCTGTGAGGTATGCACTTGTTTGTGCATCGGCACTTGACACGGAGAGGATAAGCTTTGCTTCGTCTAAAATAGGTTTGAAGCTTAGCATGGCTGCATAGCTAATGTCATGACTTGGGCCTGGCAGATGGCAGGAACAGTTAGGGATCTCATTAGATCAACCAAGCGTCTACGCCTCGTTGCAAAACCTTTCATTAAAGTTCCATGGCTGGAATACTACTATCTCACAATATTGGTCAAAGTCAAGAGAGGGTAGAGCAAAGTGTTGAATTTTTACATCTGTGTAAAGCCGGGAGATTAAAATGATGCATGTGTCTAATCAAGATGGAAAAGCAAGGGTAATGTGCAAATGTGTGTGTGTGTGTGCGTGCATGTGTGGTTAAGTGTTTGTAGAAACGCATAGTTGTTTTAGCTTGTGTTTTTCTATGTATATAGTGTTTTTATGTGTATATAGTGTTTCCATTTATTTGTGCACAGTAGATTTTGTGTGGGTGTGATGAGTGATGCATCCTTGCTGAGCATAGCAAACAGGATTGTAATGGTCACAGAGCACATTTTGTACCATTTGCCTTGTAATTAACTGGAATTTGTTCAGCACAAATGCACTGCGAGCTCGGGAATGGGAAAAAAAGATACATTTCCTCCAATACAAGTTATTGACAGTTGGCGAGGGGAGAGAGGGATTTTTTTTTTGAAGGGGAAGCATTCAAAGTGTCTTCAAGTTAACGCTTATTTTATTTGTATTATCTTTAATGACACAGAGGCTAAATGGACCATAGAGTGAACTGATTAACAGCACCCTACAGCTTGGCAGCCCCAAGTCAATATGGATGTTTTATGGATTTTTAAAGGACATTTTAAAACAAATTTATACATGGCTAAAGGCATGAGGCTAATCATAGCAAGCAGTCTTATTATGAATGATGCTTTGGACTTTGAGGCATCAGAATTGCTGTCTGCCAGCAGTCATTACAGAGAAGAGGAACACCACAGTAGAAGGATGATCTTAGACAAAGCAAGAGGCACTGCGGACTGAAGCAACTCTATTGAAAGGCATATTTTCACCACTGAGTGAAGGTGCTATTATCTTAAATGTAGACTGATGCTATTGGAAAGAGCAAAGAAAAGTTTCTGACATTCAATTCTTGACCTCTTTTTTTTTTTTTTTTTTGTTGCCAAGCAAGATCCCATCCATTTTAGCAATATCCTCTTCACATTTTGTGCAAAGAGTTTAAAACTAAAAGTATAAGTGAACTTTTTTTTTTCATAAATTGCATAATTCATAACCCCCTTCCCATCATCTTAGTTTTATTGTTTTGGTAATTTCCAAAGCAATAAAATAATAAATAAATAAGGACAGATGACATAGTTTTTACTTCCCTTTCATAGACATTTTCCTTATGTTGTCTTTGTATTAGCAACTCTTTTCTGGGTCTCTGGGAGTCAGTGTCTATGATGGCTCATGAGAGGTTTTCAAAATAAAGCCCAGCGCCTTTCATATGAAAGAACTCAATGTTTTTGTCCTCACAAGATAAGGACTGGAGAACAAGAAAGACTCTGAATGCTCCGAAACTTCCAGCACATCACATGATAGCACCATCAAACGCAAGACGAGAAGTTTGATCTTTCAAAGGCAACAAGCAAAGCATACTCTGGACGCCTTTGCCCTGGCAGACCTGGATTGAGTTCAGTTGTTGTGAGCATTACTGATCGACACCTAAGGAAAGCAATCGGCAGGTCTATTATGCACAGTGATTTTTCCCTGCTACCTCTGGTGATGGGAGAGCACGGAGGCCCATGCCCACAGCTCTCTGTTTGACGGGCGCTTTGCTGGGATCCGTGGAACAGAAAACCAAACTATTTACAGGGAATACAGCAGCCTCAGAACTAGCTCCTAGCCTCAGGGTGCAAAATACTTGAAAATAAGCTCCTGGTCTCTTTGATGTGTGTGTGCGCCAAATCTAAAGGCATTTCAAGTAGTGCTGCCTTTGAGCCAAGGACGAGTCTAAATTGTCTCTTGGAGCTGGAGATGGGTGAGGTGGGGATGGGGGTTAAGTAAAAATCAAGAAATGTAATATTTTTTCTGATGGTTGCATTACCATAATGTACACTGCACACGGCTGCTGACAGGAGTAATCCCAGTGGTATTTTTTAAGATGGCTATCTAGGATATGTGGAGCACTAGAGGTTTATTGTTCATCCACTGATGAGTGAAGACAATAGTCTTGGGAGGCTCTTCTGACGAGAAGATTAGTTTTTATGTAGGAGAGGCATAACATCTCTGTGCAACACTCGGTCCTGCTTAACAGCTCTAATATGATGGAGGAAAAGTGTTCTGGAGCAAATTAAGTGAGTGGTTTATAACATCTGCCTCTTCGCCGCTATTTCATTTTGTCACTTGTATGGCTGCTGCATTATAAGGCTCTGTTCTGCATGGCAATCTGTTGTTGTTGTTCCTGCTCAACAGTTATTTGTCACAGCAGATAAGGCATGCAGCAGCCCAAGCACTCATTACACCTTTCAGAGCTTGGAAATTACTAACCAAACTACAGAAGGGGGAAAGATGTAAAAGCATATGGAAATGATAAGATTGGAGACAAGAGGGATGCATTTTTTCGTCCTCTCTGGTACATGGAGGAACAGCATGTAGATTATCAGCGCGCAGCTAAACTCGTGATAGGAACAGAGAGAAAGAGACAGAAGGTGCAGTGGGATGGAGGACTTAACTCACACGAGAACGGGGCAGACGTCAAGCAGCGCTAGATAGTCACTCTGCATGGTTCCAGGGTAAGCTATGGCTGGTAAAGGGAGAGAAACGTGACAGCATACTGTAAAAAAAGCTTTCTACAATTTCATCCAGCCCGAAGACATGGCAGGACTCAAAAACCACACTGCAGAGAGTCCCAGGAGGTCTGAATGGCGCACAACATCTGAAAAGACCTCAATTTTGAAATAGGATGGTTACTAAACTGCTGTAACCGTGGCTTTTCAAGTTTCCGTGTGCCTCAGAAAAGGGAGATGAAAAATAACATTTCACAATCTCTGGACCTTGAAAGCTTTCTTTTGCTCCAAGAGGAAAAGGAAAAGAAAATTCTCAGACTTTCACGCTTCAACAGTTATTTGGCCTTTTTTTCTGTTCCGTGGCCACCGAGTCACCGGTCCCCTCTCGCTCTGGCCCTTCCTCCATTTTCTTTCAGATACACTTTCGAAGCAAAGGTCCCTTGACTTTGACTACAGTGTCGACAAGGGATGGTTGAAAGGCTTGTTTGAAGATAAAAGCGTAGAGGAACCATATTCCATATTTTGACAAGAATGTGAGTGCCTTGTGGCACGGAAACACAAGCCTCCCTGTGACGCCCCTCTGGACCTTGATAGATTTACGCGGTCAGGTCAGAGTTCATACATAATGGTATTGGAGCCATTTTCTCTAATCAGAAAATTGGATTCTGGGACAGATTTTGCAACGGTATTTCTCGCCCCAGGGTTTCTGGCCCCTGCAAGCTTTATTTGCTTATTAGTATTTACTACAGCCTCAGATATAAGATACAGTGTGCAGATTATACTTGATCCCGATACAGTCTTCTCAGTATTAATATTAGAGTTGAAACACACAGCACTGATCCTGTTTTCTCAACCATATTACATTGTTTTTGGCCTTTTTTGTAGAGCTTTTATGACAGTATGCCTTTCTCCATTCAAGCTCACCAAAGAGGCGACGTGTGTGTGACTGGATTAATAAACAGGTTGCATATTTATCACCTGTCACTGAGGGTACAGGCTTTCTTTTTTCCTAACAATTAAATGTTCACTCATCTTTTAATATAGTTATTACATAAATGACATCTTTCAATCCTGCGTAATAATGATTTCAGCATGGTTCATTAAATATGCAACAGTTGTATTTTCCTTTAAATCATAGTTGTAATTCAGTCAGTTGTGCTAAAGGGCCTACTTAGAAAAAAAAATGATACAAATGGTCTCTCAGAAAACACATTTTCCTTTATGCACCAAACCTGAACACAAACACAAAGAAACTCCAGGTACAAACCGTATAACTGGATTAGATCAATCAATCATTTCATAAACACCAAGTATTTTCTCATATTCAAATGAATTTGTATCGCTTGAGAATTAAACTATAACAACAGCAAATGTGCAGTGTTTTCCTCTTGACATAATACATCTCACCCATTCATGAACCAACACAGTCACGCTGCAAATTGTGAATCCAGCACAAATGTTTTCACAAACATGACACAAATGCCAACATGAGACAGCTGTTGTGTCAGCACTGGGGCGTGAACTCTTATGACAGTACGGTCACAACATGTAGCAAATATCATGTGCAATGAACAGTGAATTATAAACTTTACGGATTTGCGCAGTTGTAAAATTAGCATTTATTTGAAGCATGATATTGGTAATCATATGCATTTGTCCAGTTGCCAAATGATTTGACAAAGTGTGAGCTTGAGCTTTATGTTTATTTTCTCTCTTCATCTCTGCACATGCAGACATATGGGTCTATATAACAGGCCATCTAATGAAAGCCACATGGAAAAATACAACATGAGATGAATTAATTAATTAACGAGACTCAAACATTGCTAGTCCTATCTCTGTTTTCTCTATGTTTAAATCTGTTAAGTTGCAAGAGAAGATGGAAAATTGGCTTTAGAGTGATTTTTTAACATCTCTTTTTGTTTTTTTCTTTCACACACACTAAAAAAACAGTAATTTCATTGTTTGGTTCCTAATTGAACAGGAAGTGTGCGACTGCTTGAAGAGTCCAGAGGTGATGCTCTAATGGGCCGAGAGGGCAGGGCCTGTATCTCCGGCTGCCATGGAGACAGTACTCATTCTCTCTGGCTCTTTTCCTTATTATCCCTACGTCTTTGATCTCTGCAGAGTGAAGGTGTGGGTATAATTCAGGGCCAGATCTCTTGTCTAAGCTTCCTGTGTTCAGTGGAAGCACCTGCATTAATCCCAGGTAACACCTCTGATCAAGGATTTAATTTAGGCCTGGAGAGGTGTACACGCCATGATCCGACAGCCCAGATTGTTGTGTTGACAACATCGGTGATGGATAGGTTTTGCCTGAGGGGAGGAAGAAGCAGGGAGATCTCACTTTTGTCTAATTTCCCGGTATCACAAACATCATTGCAAAGCGCAACAGGGAAAATAAAAAATTCGCCGTCTACTCCAAGTATGTTAACATTAACAGACAAATTGCAAGATATGGATCTATGTTGCAGATGGCCTCCATATGTTTTATTTGGACCAAACTACATATACACACTGAAAGTGCAGGTTAACATGTTGTTTTTTACATTTTTCTGAGGAATAGTTTTTGAAAAGAGAAAAAAAAATCATCATCTTGAACCAGATCGATTGTTTGTACAAGATCAAACTACTACGATAGCAGTGTTTAATGCATGTGTTTGGGTTGACGCCCACTTTTGCAGACCAGAAAAAGTGCCAGCATTTTAATATCGAGTGATTCATCTTCAAAAACATACATGGTCTCTGGTTTTGTCTTGAAAAAACGGAGGCTACTGCTGTCGCCGGATTCAGCGCGGGAGTCTTTTACTCCTGCATTGATTTCTCTTGTTACTGCAGGTCAGTGAGAGGAAATTGAATTGGAAACTATAGGAAAGCAGGGCTCTATTATTTCTTTTTCTGGTGGCATTTTTTTTTCTTTCTGTCCTCCCTTCTGCATTTTCAAAAGACAGCACTGAAAGTAATGGGAATAGCAGTTACTGTCAGGACACAGTTAAATGACTGCTCTGACTTTGGCTTCTCTAATAATACTGTCCTCCAATGCAAAAGGTTACATTCGCCCCTGTGGTTTTCAACCACATCGCTTTGCATGTATGAAAGCCTTTTTTCCTTTTCTCTGCTGCCTGCCCTCTCTCTGTGCTCATGGGGTTAGCACTGCTTTTACATAGAGAGAACACTGGGTCATATTTTGTTGGATAGCTTGCTGGGATATTTTACCTTTGGGGAAGGGGTGAGGTATTAGTGTAATAGTGAGGTGAGTGGGGGTGCTTGGCGGGGCATCTGTGTGGAGAGGACAGACTGGTTGACATGATACAGTATATTTAATATTCTAGTATTGTGTGGATGAAAGTTTCATGCTTCCTGCCCAGCCTGTGTTCCAGACTCCTTTAGTCTGATGGTGCACGACATGCGAGTGGCGACAAAACATACACATCTCCTGTGTACAGGCTCGTGCTAAAATTTGAGTCAGCTTTTGCTGACATCTTCATGTTTAAAAGATATTCAGGTTCATGCATCACTCCATCCTTGTTTCTCTTAAATTCTTTAAATCCAACTTATGTCAGTCGATACATTTGTCCTTCCCAGATGATTTGGAATGAGTTGGAAAAATCGTTTATTTAGTCCGTTAAAACTGTGTTTACTATATATCCCCGTGAATAAAATTGGCATGTTGTCTCTCACGTCTCCCCATGGGTAGCTGGATTAACCAGTAAAGCATTTTATGAATTAATTATAGTGCACGGAGAAATGCTTATTCAGTGCTGAATAAACTAAAATGTTTTTTTTGTTTTGTTTTGTTTTTTCATTGTTTTTGTGCCCAGATGTATTTACTTCATGAAAAATTTACAAAAAGGCACCACTGGAAAAAATAATAGACATGATATTCTCTGGTGAATATGTAAAATATCCTTTGTTGTGTCTAAGAAAGCAGTCAAGGAATGTCACATTTACCCCTATATTTTATTCCAGAAAGTTAAGTGTGGATGTCAGGCCATAACTATGAATTATGAATAGCAAAACATGCTTGTCTTTGAACAATTTTATTGTATTGAGTAAGGGAGATAGCTGGGATCTAAGCGAAATTCAGATATCATACAGAATGGTATATTGTCGGCTACTGAGAGACAAGCATTTTCAATAGGTTTGTGCACATTAGAAATCTGCAACATATTCAAAATGTTTTGCCCCTTCAAATCCACACTTCCATTACTTTGTTTCTATTATGTAATTCAAATTGAGGTACTGTACATATAAAAATGTACTCCTCTGTTTCAGGTTTTGTCAAGGTTTTGACCAGTATTTCTCTATTTGCCATCTTCTCTGGCCATTTATAGCATGTTGAGCTGAGCCTAGTAGCATAGCAACAGTAACCATGGGACTTGGACCCTGTGGAGAGGTCAATGTGATGGCCTCCAATTGGCCTCTTTGTACAAGGGCTCGCGTATTGATTATTCTAATTGCCAAACATCTATTACTACCCCTGCTGTGGCACAAACAGGCGGAGATACTTGATGTCTTGTTTGTTTTTGTATTTAAATACTCTGAGACCATATCAAACTATTTGCAGCTTGGATAAAAAATGAATTGCTTTCATTATCAGGTGTGGTAAAATACATAAATGGATATATTATATTGATATATGTATCAATATCTACGTCAGATATAGAAGTCGAATGGATTTCAATATGAAACAGAAATCAGGTCTTGGTTATGTCAATCCTGCATCTCTTTTTCTTCCTCTTTCTCTTCTATGTCTCTGTCCCCCTCCTTTCTTTCCCTCTGTGTGTACATTTTATGGAGGGCTGCAGTCCTTGTGGGGCAGACTCTCCAGGGACCCTTAATTGACAAGTGTGTACAATAACTAATAAGCAGCAAAGCAACTGCCCTTTGAAATGATGAATTAACTAAACTAATTTCAGATAATCCTTCACCAGAGTGAGCCACACTGACACTGCCAATTGATATTTGAAATGCAGACACCCCTCGTCTCTGACTTCTGCCAGTCATTTCAGCCTGGACCTAAACCCCCAAAGAAAAGGTGGCATGGTTGATAAACTGCTGACAGAGCTCTGAGGAGATTAAAACCATTTTCTAGCCCTGTGTGAGCGTTTTTTGCAGTCTGACAAATGTGCCCAAAAGAGAACATAATATGCATGTGTGCATATGCAAGCAGGCTCACTCACATAGCCACGCCCACCGCACGCGCACTCACTCTCTCTCTCTCTTACACACACACACACACGCACGCGCGCACACACACACACACACGTACACACACACACACACACACACACACGCAGTGGCATTACCTTAAGCATATAGTTCCTATGCACGAGCATGCACACATACACAAACCGTAATGGATTAATTTGAAAGGGCAGGGTTAAGTCTAGTGGGCATTTGCTCATAAAAGTTCATACTTCTAAGAGGTTTACCAATTTAAATCCTATTTCTGTGTTGATGCCTAACCTTTCCCCCCCAAAGCTCCATAATGTGTTCTGTCAACACGGTCCTCTCCTCCAGATTAGCATTGTCAGACAGTTGTAGAGTGAAAAGGACAACATGTTGTTTTCCCAGTAATAGAAGAAACTCTGACAGATCAACCTGACATCAGCCAACCACCACAAAGGACAAGGTGTGTACTGTACAAACAGTCAGAAATGTAGGCCAGACATCTGTCAGAAACAAAAAACTCTGACAACCTTTACTCCGGGTATCTGTGCGTGTGCAAGCATCTGAGTGCGTGTGTTTTTCTGTATGTGTGTGTTCTTGAGTGTGTGCCTGTGCATGTGTAAATGCATGAGCACATGCATGCATATAAGTGAATATGTTTGCAAGTGTATCTATTAGAAGTGTGAATATTTGTCTTAACTGTGATTTAATTTGACTCATGATTCACAAGTTGGTTCATTTGAACTAGTAAGCTATGATTCAAGTCAACAATTTGATTCAGTACTTTTAGCCAAAATTTATATATTCATTGAATAAATGCGCAATTATGTGAGACTAGCCTTTTTCTTCTGAAATGTGAAAAAATTTTGACAAACAAAAAAAAAAATTAAACATTATTTACTCTTAAAAAAACATTACTGACAAAACATTGAAAATCATAATACTCCGTTAGATCAACAGCACTTTAAGTCTTTTTTTACCTTATTTTTTTATTTGTAAGAATCAAAGCATATCATATCAAGTCACAGTGAATCAGTCTCTTTATTTCTTTTAGCAGATCCATACAGTTGAATAATCGATGCATTGATGCATTGAGTGAATAACTACACCTCCGGTATCGACATAGTAATTTGCACGCCTGTGAACATTGAAAAGTTTGCCACGCTGCTGAACAAGAAAGTTTGGGTCTTCAAAATTAATTTGGCCGTTCTGCAGGTGTCTAATTGCCAGTGTTTCTCTAATATTGCATCATCTCTACTGTATGATTAAGGAGCCTTATGCAGGTTCTGGGGAAGAATGGAGCAGAATACCAACTCTTTGATTAACTCATGCTGGACTGGGGAGAGACTGCCTACAGGTTTCTCCATCAACCAAACTCAAGATATGTTTCTGACTAACAGTCTCCAGGCTTTTGCTCAAATGTGATTGGTCCTTGCAGTGTGCGTCATTCTCATTTGCCTGATTCATATTTTTTGCTTTTTTTTTTTCATCGCACTGCGGCCTTGGTTTGCTTTGCTTTGTATCTTGTTTTATTTGCTTCTCATAGACAATGAATGGTGAAATGGTAAACTGTGAAATTTGGTCTGCTGCCTTTCTAAATAGAAAGTACAAGATGAGTCAAATCCAGTCAAATCTGGGAAGCTGAAAAACCCACATTAGAAATCACTGACAGAGCAGTATGGAAGTGGAGGTTTTACATGTGAATGTGCATGTGTGTTTGCGATCTGGCACTGTTTGCCTCCATATCTGTCAGCTGGTCAGAAGCATGTCGTCAGTCAGTGAAGCAGCAGGGACAGTGGAGGCAACCGGAGGAAGAGGAGGGGAGAATCTGCAGGAGCTTCCTGGTAGACAACAACTAACAAGGAGCCACCGTCCCCCTGTCCCCTGCATGCATTTTTCATCACACGCTCCCTTTTTTCATACTATTTAGCTTTTCCCTCCCCTCTCAACTTCCATATGGTGCATGCTGACATGGCATTTCTTAGCCTTGCACACAAAGCCCTCCGGTGCTTAGTGTACTGGAGTTGGAGCATGTCTGTGCGTGTGTGTTGGTGTGTGCCTGTGTTTGTGTGTATGTGTGTGTGTGTGTCTGTGTGTATGACTGTATGTGTGTGTGTGTGTGTTTGTGTGTGTGTGTGTGTGTGTGTGTGTGCGCGTGCGTGCATGCATGTCTTCATATGTGCATACATGTGAATATTGGGGGTGTCATGCTTGCTCGCTCTCTCCATGTGTTTCTCTTTGTCATACACTCATATTGCACTGGGTGTGATCTCATAATCCCAAAGGCAGTGGCCATGAGAGAGAGAGAGAGAGAGAGAGAGAGAGAGAGATAACTCATGGAGGGTCCATTTAGTCTGTTGGCAGCACACAAACTCCAAAATAGTTGAGACTCCCTGCACAGAATGGATCATCTTAAATTATTCTGAGCTGGAATTCAAATTTCATTTTGTTTTGGCCCTAAGCAACGGGCAAAACTGCCTGAGCGAGATCAGTAAAGGTCAGAGGGAATTAAAATGCTTACTGTAAGGTTTGTCAGTGTGAGAGAGAGAGGGAGAGATAGGGAGCGAGAGAGGGCCAGAGGAAAAGGCCATCTGCCTGACAGTTTTGTCTAAGTTTGAGAGAGAAATAAGTCAGTCCTACTCCGTTCTAACACCGTTAGTTATTAGCTTGACAGACCCGAATACTGGCATTGTCGCACCCAGATAGATATATCACATTTATACATTCTAGATGGGAAATCCTACTAAAGGTAGCTCTATGGTTCAATCTTGGGTTTAATCGACAGACAGTGTATTCTTTGCATTACCTTGCTCTGCATGCCAGAATACCAGATGACCATTTATTATGGCAATATCCAAATCCAATAAATCCGTTGCAAGGGGGTAGGATGGCGAGGCGGAAATGTAACTGACATACAATGAACAATTACACCCCTCCCTCTTGATGCTTTGCTCAATATATAGATAGTTATTTCATTAGATATCGAGCAAAACATCTTGAAAATGAAAACAAATGGGGCTGTCAAGAAGACGGGGGAGAAGGAGAGAAGGGAGGGGAGACAAAGCAGGCCATCCCTCTACCCTGTGTGTGCGTGCTGTGAGCGCATGTGTGTGTGTGTTTGTGTGTGTGTAAGAAACGATGTTTGCCTGCATGTGTGAAAGAGAGAGGAGTGGGGCAGCAGGGGGGAAGGAAGCAAAGAGAAAGGAAAAAAGTACAGAAGAGTAGAGGAGAGTGTTAGACATCCCTCTGCTTCTCTGTCTAACCCATTTTTAATAAGAGCTCAGGGCAGGCCAGGTCCGCAGCACTGGGCCCTAGGTTCTCCCCTCTTGCCTGTTATCCCCTCCCCACCCCCTGCACCCCCTGATGAAGGCAGCAAATAGCATGGCTTCTGAAACATGCCTGTGTCCGGTGGGAAGAGACTAATATGGAGAGGGAAAGGAGGATTCTGGATGCTGCTGCAAAGTTGCCCATTTCTCCCTCTGCTCAGTGAGCTTCTTTGGGTCTAGAAGTTAGTCATTAACAGGAACAGGAGTGTGGAAAGTGCACACTGGAATACACAAAGGTGTTGACTTAGCAGAAACCAAGGTGTCGATTTAGTCAAAACATAAAAAACAAAGTTTTGCCTCTTCCTAGTTTGATCTACCCTTTTTTTCAGAGATTATGAAATGCATTTAGCTTCATCACATCTTCTAAAAAAGTGCTGACTGACCTTGTAGCCTAATTAAAGTGCACCATCGCCAGTAGAGAGCAGATAAGACAGCTTGGCTGTCAGTGTGACTGACAGGGTTAGGCTCTCCCCCTGCAGTCACATCAGCACCACAGAGGCCATGCATACAAAAAGCACATGACAGCACAGTGAGGTGAAAAGCTCCGAATTTAGCATCTTGCCTCTTATCGAGAATCAACTTGAGCTAATAATATGGAAATGGTAAAGTATAAAAATACATCAGTGACATGCTTTAGGGCTTATGTATTTATTTATGTATTTGCAACTTTACCTCATACAGCATTTCTCCCATCTCATAACTGTTAACACTGCAGTTTTTGCGGAGTAAAGGTACGCTCTGCTCTGAACTGTGCTGCGCTGTGTAGTGTGGCAGGGCACAGTGGTGTGCTAACACTACCAGAGATTAGTGAATGAATATGGATCAGGGAGAACATCCAAAAAGAAGCTGCTGCCTGGTGTCACATGTATAGAGCAAAGCTGAATCCACTTTCACCAAGGTCTCTGTGGGTCTGTGGAGGTGAGTGTTGGAGTGTACCCTATATTCGCCTGCAGCACTCTCACTTAGGGCCGGGGGAAAGCTGACATGCAGGGTGGCCTATAAGCCTCTTTTGTCCATGTGCAGCAAAGTCATCTGCCAGCTCAGTTGCTCTTGCACACAAAGCTGCAGAGAGATAGCCCATATTCTGGTACATCCTCGCTCTCTCTTGAGCTGGGGTTGGGCATGGCCCCTCGTTCTCTATCTCTTAAGCCTCCTCCCTTTCATTTCTCTCTCTCTTTCTCTCTCCCTTTTGCCCATTCATCCTCCCCTCCTTATTTCTTACTATCTCTCTTTTGCTCATTCCTTTTCTACATCTCATTTTATTGTCTTTTGCTATCCACTACTTTGTATCTCTTTTTTGTCATCCTATAGCTTGCACTATGTTGCACTTTTGTTCTAATTCTACTTTCTTAGACTATCGACCTCTCTAACGTTGTTTTTCTCTATCTTAAATCATTGGGTTTTTGTTCCAGCATGGGTGTATATCGTGGTATATTGCACTTGTCTTGAGGTGAGGAGGTGAGAGGATATTGGTCTTGTATATTCTACACACACACAAAGATAGAGGGGGCAGGGTATCAGGTGGGTTGCCTGTTTGGCTCAGTGTGTAATGAAGTTTGTTGTCTCTTGCTGTAGTCAATTTTGTCCCTTCGTGTAAGGAAAAAAGGTAATTACTTGAGAGCAACCACTGCATGAAAGTAACTCATTAGCCATCCAAGATCATCACAAGGTAATATATGGGAGAAGAGGAGAATGAGAGAGACACTAAGGCAGGAAAGGAGGGCGCTGAACGCTGGAGAAGGCAAAAACGGGGGAAAAATATGACAGGCGGAATGACAAGAGAAAGCCGGAGAATGGGCTAAAGTGCTCATCTACTAAAAGGAGGAAGGAAAGAGAGAGAGAAACAGTGTAGGAGAGGGGAGGTGGAGGTTGGTAGAGGGGGCTGGTCGAGGGGTGTGTCCAACATTACCCTCATGAATCAGTGTCAGTGGAGCGATGAGAAAATAATTAAGAAACAGGCTTGCGCTGTGTTAAATACTGCCAAAGGTAAAAGGCCCATTCTGGTGTACAGAAACATAGCCTGGATGGAACAGAAGAACGGCAATAAATGGGATTGGGGAAAATGGGAGAGAGAGAAAAAAATCCATATCATAACGGATGCCAAAATGCCCTTCAGATGGCATTATGAAGGGAGACAATATAAATAGCACTGCCATATTGTAAATGTTTATATACAGTGGCTACGTATAGACGTTGCACAGCAGTTTCAGGATTTATGACCACAGCCGTAATGCGTTGAAGTCAACACAAGGCTGTGAGTAATATTTCACGTTTGTTATCATATTGAGTGTAAATTTGCTGAGACGTATATGGTGAAGATAAAATATTTTAAGCAATTTCTCCTTCCATTCTTTTGCTCTCAGCTATTCTGTTCGGAGGTGGGGGCAGAACCTGTCGACTTGGCTTGTGCTCTGGGCTGACTATAATAGCAGAGAAAGGGGCACGCACACACACTCACGCAGACACACATGCTTACACGCACCCCAGAGGTTTCATATGGAGCAGTTAGAAAGGGAAAAGCAAGTCAGTAGCCAGTAATTGTATGTTCAAGGCTTCCAGCAGGGCCACAGTGTTGCTGAAATCCCCCAGCTAGCAGCACAGAACAGCAGCCATCAGACCACGCTGATGCATAAAATCAGTGGAGGGCTTTGGTGAATTTTAGGTGACATATAAGAGGTCCTGTGTGTGCTATATGCGCGTGTGCAGTTTGTGTGTTTATATGTGAGCACGAGTGTGTGCGTGCGCGTGCGTGCACATACAGATGTGTGGGGGAGAGTCTTTTAGGTGTCATATATGATATCCATCATCCCTGCCGCCAGCAGCACAGAAAGAATTCATGATCACTGCTCTCTAAATCCCCTCTGAGATGAAATCGACTTGGTTGGTGCAGAGGAAATGTGTATGGTTAGAATGCTAAAGCTCACTTCCTATGAGACTGCTGTACGGTAACACACTACAGTTTGATCTCGAGCTCTTTGGCTTGGCTAACATGGTATAGGGCTTGTGATGCAACAGTTACCAACCACAGCCTCCCACTCACTGCAGCGATGTTTGTTTGGAGAAAGAGCTTTACATGCCTCTTGGCATGTTTGTATGTACAGTATACAGTAGATTGTGCATGCATGTACTGTAAATGTGTATAAGTGTATCTCTGCTTCTGTATGTGCCAACTGCTTTGCACGCTCATATGTGCTCCTATTTCATGCATCCTTGTGTATGTGTGTGTTTGCTCCCTGTGTGCTCATGTGTGTTTATTGTACATGTGTGTGTTCTGTGTGTGAGTGCAACGAGGCCTAATCCATCCCAGAGGAGTGCTTAGTGAGGGATGTGCTGCTTCTGCAGCGTTGCTATCAAGGCCCTACAAGCACTGCTCCATGGCATTTATACTGATGACTTCTATAGATCCCGGCTGGGCAGCCAATGAGCAGCCTTGACACCCAAATGATGAAAGTGTGACATGAATTTCACCAGCCTGCATCATCGCAGGGGTTAGTATTAGGGATGCAGGTCCCTGTGGCTACAGTTAAAGAGAACCTGTCTGAATTGAATTATAGTCTGAATATATGCACAACATGGCCATGGACTTTATAGATAGGCAACCTGGGCGGGCATCAAAATGAAATACAGCTTGGTTAGCATTCATATATGATTAAAGTGTCAGTTTGGTCTATAATTCTCTTTTTCACACTCTTTTCAAGCATGCATGTTTCAATGGAGGTTCATATTGCATTGCTTTGGTGTGGAAATTGCACAACAGAGAGCATTGAGTTGAGGACTTTTTTTTTTTGTTTGTTTGAACTGCTGCATTGTTTTCTTTGCGATGCTGTTTCCAAGCAACATCTCCTTAGTTGTGAGGGAAACAGCACTAATAAGCTATCTCATTAGGGCCAATGCATAGTAGGCCTTACAGTTTGTACTGTCAACTCTGTGAGTTAGCATGCAAACTTCAAAAGACAGCTGCAGATACAGCGCATACACACAGGAGTCCTAATTTACTTTAGAAACTGGTAAACAAACTATGCTATCACCCCTAATTTCTTTCTCAGCTGAAGGTGTGCTAGTGGAACCTACTAGCCGGCTTCTGTCTGAAGTGGCTCCAGCGTTGTGACACAATATGTGGCCATCCTCTCGCTGGTGATAACATTGCACATAAAAGACTCATTATTCAGGAGTTAATTTGGCAGGGTTTTCTCACCCTGTGACTGTGCCAAGCCAACCCCCTCCCTCCTCTGCCACTCCTACCGCTGATCGCACTGTACACAGGACGGGAAGGATGCCCTCAGCAGCGCACGCATGCACTGAACTGTACACGCACACACTCTTATTTACGTGCACGTGCCCACACACACATACTGTCTCATTAATGCAAACACAACCCTAGTTAGATTCCTATATGTAATAAATTGGATTAAATTCCACTGGCTAAGCACTGTGATCTCTTAGGGTTAATTAATTTCAGTCCATTCTGTCTGTGTTTTTTATGCTTGAACACATGCTGACACTGTTATTGTGTGGCATCCTGCTCATTGGAGAAGCATAATAGGCCAGTGAAGGAGCAGAGAGGAAGCCACAGTGTTTGCTATTCCACCCACAAAGTGATTTTGATTCTCTCTTGTCTTTTGACAAGGAAGTATGCTACAGTAGC
>OMKZ01027649.1:0-10441 GCA_900302535.1 Neoniphon sammara
GGAGTAATTTGTCACACAGGAGCATGGGAAGAGCGAGGGAGAGAGAGAGAGCGACAGAGAGAGAGAGAGAGAGAGTCTGGGGGGGGGTATAAGGGCGGAAGGGGAAAGAGGCGGAGAGATGAAAAGAGAGGGAGGTGGGGAGAGGGAGATAGGGAGCGTGATGAGGAGAGAGGTTAACACACATGCCCCTGTCACCACACTCTCTCCTGCTGCCACACACCGAGGTGGGCAGCTCCTCCATTAACTGACAGGACATTTTCCACTGCACCGTTATATCCACCGGGGGCAGGGCCAAGCCACCCCAGAACAACAGTTTGAGCTGCCGAGAGGCCCTTCCACCCATGACTGGATCTGTCTGAATGAACAAAGACACATTTTGATGAGTGTAAACTATTGTGTGAATGCGTACAGTACAATCCAATGACATGGTGCATCGCAGAAGCGGCGTGTCTTGAAGAAACAATCCGACACAACATTTTCTTTCATATTGGGGTACGCCTGCCTCTAGGGGTACGTTGAGGAACTGCAAGGGGTATTCGGAAAATTTCTAAAAATGTAGTTACTATTTACATACAGTATATGGTTACAATCAATTGTAAATAACCTAATGCTAATAAAATCACTTTAATCTGGATATCCTAAATCTTTTCTATGCCACATATTGTCAATACAACCTTTTTAACACAAAGTATTATAGTTAATGAAACTGGCAGTTCAGGGGCTCAAACAAGAAACCCTGCAGATGAAGGCTACCATGCTTTTAAATGATTCATTGTGAGAGACTTTTAATTTTGAAAACCAGAAAAATGGAGATCAGGAAAAAGGGAGACAAGAAAACAAAGCCAGGAAACACCAGAATGTCACCAGTATCAAGAAGAATATGTTTTTAATGGGATTTACCTGTGTGTTTTCTCTCCGCGTTGTGGATTTAGGGAGCACATGCCAAAGAACATTTTCTACCCTGTGATTCTGACTGTTTTTGACTCTGAATAGACCTACATTATTTATTTTCATCTTCTTTCTCTCTTGCAAAAATGCTTTTTGCCAGTGAAGGGTGTGCTCTGTTGAAAAAAATACTTTACAGGGGGTACACCGGTGAAAAAAGGTTGAGAATCACTGCTCTACAACACACACATTAGGGCTGGGTATTGGCTCTGATTCCCCCATGTGATTTGATTTGATTCCAATTCACAAGGTCTCCGTTTGATTTGATGCAAATTTCGATTTTGATTAGATTCCATATCGATCCAGTCAGGGATTTTTCAGTTAGAATGCCAATTTTGCAGCTCAGACATAAGCTTTGCTTTTTTTTTCTAACTCTTCTTTCCCATAATGGTTTTAAATCCAATCTGCATCAAGACATCTGCCTTTAGGCTTGATGGCGCTGGCTTCAGGGAGCTCTTGCCATTGTTTGGTTATTTGTTCAAAACATGTAATTTGGCCAACTGAGTTTCCGTAGGCTGGTAGTTCAGCAGACAACATCTGCAGGACGGGAGGCGTGCTATAAATAGCATTTAGCAAGAATCTTCACGCAGCAAAACAAAAGGGCATAGATTAAAAGACTGATCTCACAATTTTACGAATGGATATCAGATTATTCAAACACACACAAACACACACACACACACACACACACACACATATACACCCACATGAATACATGAATTTCTTTATCTCTCTCCTTAGCCCAACCATAAACGCCCCCAGTCCCATGTGGACCGTCTGAACCTGTGGCCTTTCCAGTGTGGTGCCGTCCTTCGCTCTACTAGCCTATTTTACAGACTTAACCGACAATTACAGGCCACAAAATATCACCAACAGGCAGGAATTCATCTGCCTCGTCATCCCTCCCTCCCATCCTCCTCCTGCAGGGTGTCAGCAGCACTAGATTCTTCTCATCTGACCGTCCACACAGCATTGCGTGGCAGGAGGCCGGCCTCCACGAGACTATTAGAGACTGTCAGCATTGACAGAAACAAGGAGAGAGGTGTCAACACCCTCACGCAGAAAAACTTCCCCGCAGCTTAAACAATACCCTATAAATGGGAACACATGGATGTCTGATAGGAAGGCTGATAATAGGTGTTGTGTGGCTGTTGGCTGAGGCCTCTTGGCTGGCTCAACACTTGCTCACACTTATTAGACAGAGCTAGGCTTTGGACTCATCTCATCGCTCCACAGAATCGGGCAGAGAGCCGACTTTCACAGCCTTTTACCAGCCTCACCATTCTCCTTCTTTATTTCACACTAATTCTAGGTTTTTCTGCCCCACCCGCCCAATTTGCAACAAAAGTTGATGCTGCCAGAAGCAGATAATGGGAGAACTTGCAAATTGATGCAGAAAAGTTGACTTCTTTGACTTGAAAAGTGGCATCTGGACCGGTTTTACACTTAACAGGATTCCCTTTCCTGTTCACCAAGGATTTAAACTCTGCTTAAATGCTTCTCCCTTTTAAGTTTTCCTTTTAGCAACTAACATGACTTACATACATAAATTGTTTAAACATTGTGGCTGGGCTGAAAAACATCTACTGAAATACAAGTAAGAACAGTTTTGGAGAACTACATCTTTGAGCTACATATTCGATACAGTTTTAAATCTTTTAAATTTTCATCCAGAGCTGACTGTTTATTTGCCATGCCTTATGACATAAAAGACCCTTTCACATATGCAGACAGAAAGGGACACACACCCAATTTCCCCAGTGAGAGCTTGAAAGTGGTGGGACATGAAGGTTACACTTTTCCAATTAATATGGGCACCTTCTGACCTCCCTAATGGCTGCAGCTAAATATACATTACATAATAGAGAATGTACAGGACATGCTGTGTGTATCAGTGCTGACACACTAGCCATAGACTTGTAACCACATTACAGTCCATATAGTCATTGAAGATCATTCCTATGTTGAAATATGATGAGATTTTCTAAGTATAGAGGTTGTGGGAGTTTTTGATGTGTTTTATTGTCATTTCTTCTTCTTTTATGTTCTCTTTTGTTTATCCATAAAGCCCACTGCATTGCATTTGATTGTACAAAATGTGTTATATGTATAAATAAAGTTTGGTTCGGTTACTCATTGACCGCACCTTTATTGGGCAATGCCAAGTAGAATGGAGGTGAAACAGAGGGAGAAAAGAAAAAAAAGTTGAAGTGCTTTGGTCAATGGGGTGTGTTAGTGAGAGGATACTCAACCTGGATCGAGAGTTTATTCTTGCCTATTGGGGCACAAGTATTACCACACACACACACGCACACACACACGGATACCCATTTACTAAATAATCACATGCAACAATGTCATACTACAAAACGGCTGATATTGCCCAGCACAGGGAGGATAACTGCCATGCTAGATTTGGCCATTAAATACTCAATGTGAGAGGAGTTGCTGCAGCCCTTTATGCACCCAAAAAAGCATAAAGCTGAACAACTAATGCTAAACTGATAAGGGCTCTACATGCCTACTCATTAAAACTGCATCTAATGAGAGGAGACTGCTGCTGAGTAGCTCTGACTACCAGCCCTGTCAACACACAGGAAGGAAGTGGAACAGCCTGGAGGAAGTGTCAGTCGTGACTCCTGGGGGAGAGAGAGCGAAGGGAGCCGAGCCCCACCTGACATGCATGCACAGACAAATACATACATGCACAGACGTATACCAGCACATGCACACACACACACACACTCAAAAATACGCTTGGCTGTTGGGTCAGAGGTACATATGGAAGGCTGATGGGGCAAAAATCGTCTTGCAAAATACATGTCGACACAGTCATTTATTACTTCTTAACACGGTACAAAAGTACGCATTAAAGCAGCACTTTTGCCCGCGTCTCAAAGCACTTCAGCTGGCGCTGTTCCTTATATTTGCATTTCTTTACATAGCATGCCCCATCAGCCTTCGACATAAGGCAGCAGTGATTATTTGCTCATTAACATAACACAGCATTTTAACACGCTCTGAAAAACGCGCAGGTGCTTAGATACCATGTGATAACCTCTGCGTAAAGAAATGCAAATATAAGGAACGTCACTGGCTGAAGTGCTTGAAGATGCAATGGCACGATCAAAAGTGTTGCTTCAGCGCATATTTTTATACCGTGTTAATAGGTAATAAATTTCTGCATTGACAAGTGTTTTGCATGACAGTTTTTGCCCCATCGGCCTTCCATAGCTACAGCCCACCTGAGCTCACAGCTGCTCCTCCCACCCCATCCCTTCTCCTCCTGGATTGGCTATCCTTTCCTGATTAAGCATGACTAAGCCTTAACCTGTCCAATCAGGGACAAGATGAGAGCAGGCTCCTGCACTGCCTTGCTGCCTGTGTGCCCCAGCCTCCTTGTAATGCAGAGAAGCAGACAGGGGCCATCCTACCACCCACAGCACTGTTAGAGGCCTTTGATCAGTATTTCCCTCTGCTATTACTAGGGATCCAGGGCCCAGGGCGCTAATCCTCTGTTTAATACAGTCAACGCCATGAACTCTCTAACAGGACAGGGCATAGATAGCAGAAAAAGAAAGAACTGCAGAATGAGTAAATTAGAGTAATAAAGTGATAAATAGTCAAAAAGAGAGCAAATGGTGGCAAGCGATATCTGCTGGCAAGTGTTTATGTATCGTTTAGTGTTCAGGCTTGAGGACTGCCACAGGATTACATGAATCTGATTACAAAAATGCTAATACTCATGCCCTACTCATAACGGCACTCTGTGAATCTGCAGTTTCTGTAGAAGTAAGTGAAAGTAAATATGTTAATCAGCTGGTGTGGGGGGAATAAATTACGTTATTGCTTTTCTCTCTGAATCACACATACATGTATGCTTTCATCAGAGGGTCACAGTGTGGTGTCAGTGAGGAGCAACGAGCAGGTAGGAGTTCAGTGTCTAGCTCAACGATACTTTGAAAGAGACACTTGATTTGTCTAATGGCCTACTGCTTTTCCTAATTAATATGCAAAGTTATGCATCAAGGTGCTCTATGATCTACTCAGGTCATTTATTCTATAAGGAGTACCTCTGGTATAAGTATGAAATTTCCAACACAAATTGTTCTTGAATCATTTTGTTCACAAGATGTCTCATATCTCATGAAAAGAAGCTACCAATTCCACAGTTACACCAACTCGGCCGTAAGTCAAAATGCAGTGATCAATGTCTAAGCCTTTTCTTATACTTACTCATTAAGTAAAGTATAGTCATCCTAGTTCATTGTCCCGAAATTGTTTTGAAGATCAAAGTACTATTGGCTGCAGCTAGGGAGAAAAATATCCCTTTTATGCTTGTTTACATTGCAGTTGTTATGTAGGCTGTATTTGAAAAGTTCATAAACCAAGTGAAGAAGAGATGAGACTAATCTTTAGAAAATATTGGGGAATTGCACATAAGAGATTTATTAAGAGCTCCTCACACTTCTTGTGTAACCTCTCAAGATCTATCTTAAGAACACTTTGGTAAATCCATACCCAGACTTTCAGGCATGATCTTGTGCACCAAGTTATTCTATGCATGGTATATGTTTTATTTTATTTTAGAAAGTTGGTGATGTTATATTGGTTGCACTGATCCCTGACAGTGATGGATACCGTAGCAAATCACAATCAAGTATACAAGGGCTGACAAAATTTGCTCAGGCAGAAGGGTTGGACAGTTGGATGAATAAATTGTGTATAGACTGAATTTATTACCAGTGGAACTCTTTGAAATTCCTTTTTGTTTTTCTTTCTTTTATTCTTTTTTCTTTTCTTTATTTTTTTAGATTTAAATGTCCTTGATATTTGGTTATGTAAAATCTAGCGTAGCACATGACTTGAGTTTCTCACAGCTCTAGACAAGCATAGAGCAGATGGCTGCCTTGACAAAAGAACACCCTGCTGTGATTGTAAAACCCCATAAAAACTAAAACTCCATTATTGAGACCAAAACCATGTTGAACACTGTCTCACTGTGACATCTGTTGGACAAAGCAACATTGAGACCCATGAGGAGCATATTCTGGGACACAGTATCGTACTGTTTTATAGTTACAACTTAAGCTAATGTCAAAGCCATAATCAAATATTGCTCTGCTAGCAAACACTACCTGAAATCATCCCCACTGTGCCAAGGCAAATGACTTTGGCACTGCATTCGTCCTGTATTTACTGGTATACCGCATTAACTAGTTTAACCAAGTTAAGTGAAGGGGCCATTTGCCAAGAAAATGAAAATTTCGTCATTATTCAGTCACCTTCATATAAATTAAAAGACTGGTGAAGTTTGCATGTCTACAAAACACATAGTTGAGGGTGCTCGCTCAGCTCCATGTCAGCAATTTCCAAAACAATTTAAGTGGCTGGGAACTAGTTTCTGGACAATGCCAGGCCTAAAAACTGGCATGTCACTCCCTGACTCCCTGACTTACTGACTTCAGAAATAACTGTTTATGTCCTGTTAGGAAAATGATGTAAACAAAAACTCTCAGAAAACAAAAAATGCCATATAAAAGATGACACGTGTGTGGGGGTAAAAAAAGTGGTCAACCCCCTTTGGACTGTATCTGTGACCGGTGTGAACTATATCAACCCTTAATTAAAAAAAAAACGTAAAGGCATGGCATGACCACTTTAAAGATGTACAGGTGGATGTATGAGGAGGTGTTGAGTGGTTGAAGGATTGGTTTGAGATTGGATCATGACTGCCAGATGTGTTGCTCGAGTTATTTTTATTTATTTATTTATTTGTAGCTCTTTAATTAATTCTAAATGTGACTGTCATTATATTCTATTTGAGATTTATGCAATGTATTTGTGTTATAACTTTTTCACACTTGAGTAAATCTTGAGTAAATTTTCTGGCAAAATGTGACATTAAAAAGGATCTGAAGTTTCTACAGTGATTTGAATTGATAGTTTCATCTAAGGTGAAGATGGAAAAGAGAACCTGCAACACTGAAATAGCGGATCTTGAAAAATAAATAAATAAATAAATAAATATAGAAAGTGAAAAGACACTGTATCAGTGCAGAATGTACCACACTGCTGTGGATATGTAGAGGCAATATTGGCATTTACGTATCCATGTATGCTTTGATTAAATGTTTACAGTAAGACACAATATGTCTCTGTCTGCCTCCCCTGCGTGTTCAGCAGTGCAGCTGGGCTCAGCCTGCATGTGGAGGGAACTAGTTTGTCTGTGCCTGTATGTAGGTCAGCTTTCAGAGTTGGCCATCAATTTTCACTGTCCTACTTAAAGAGACACCCCATAATGCACACACACACACACACACACACACACACACACACATTACTGCAACCCTGACCCTTGTTATTTCTTTGATTGTATTTACTCTCCTCCCTCTAACACTAATTTCCACTCTCATCAACACGTCTAACATTACCTTTGACCCTGACAGAAAACCCGATGTTCACTGGCTGAATCGTGCCCCACACACATCTGGTGTTGTCATTTCTTTCAGGCCTGCCCAGCTGTGGTGTGGTCAGTGGTAATAAAAGTCGCAGAAGACAGACAATGTAGGCAACTGTCAAATGGATGCAGGTCTCTCCACCCCTCCAATACAATTTCAAGCACACTCTAACACTATGAAGACAAACATTAGTGCCAGACAAAATACTCAGAAGTGTGAATGCCTCTCGCTTTCTATGGTACCACAAGGCTACTCTAGCAACAACCGAATGGATCCAATTATCCTGACTACTTATCCTTTGCTAACTAGCACTCAGCTATCAAGTTAAACAAAAATGGCTAAAAAGGAAATGTCGATTATGAAGGCTAATGATTTCAAGAGAAATAGGAGACTCAGTACCACCTTGACTGAGTGAAACAAAAGCGTTTACCCTTTTTTTTGTGACCACAAGACCCATTCAGATTTTAAAGAATATAAATTGTTTCATCCTTTTGAAACCACAGGAAATAGGAATTTATAAAGCCACCAACATAAGAAGAACCAGCTACAACAGCAAAATGATTCCTCAAAGCGAAACTGCAAAGTGACAGGACTTTCTTTCTAACAGAATAAGGGTGATGTGTTAACCCCTTTCATCCCAAACCTCGTGTCACAGCTCTGTTTTTGGACCACCAGTGTGCCTAACACATTCATATGCACCCATTTGTGTCAAAAGGTGTTTTGCATTATGGAAGATCAACAAATCATCCCAAAAGTCATGCCTGACAAAGACCTTCTCTCCGTTCTTCAAAGAGCTGCAGCTCAGAGTTTGACCCCAAGGACTGAGCTGCTTCACTGAAAGGTACCAGGTGTCGACGAGGAGCAAAAAGGTCAGAGAGCAATCTCTGCATAGCCAAATACCATGCATTCAGTGAAGTGACACGTTTGGGCCTGTGAGGCAAGACATTTGCTATTTATATGTAGGGCTGCAAAGGGAGGCAATTTTTCAATTAATTTACAGAACGCTTTCTTCGGAATTTTAAATATTTGTTCTTACATAATTGTAACTTTGGGTATTTGGCTGATTTTCAAATAAATGTAAATAAGTGAAAACTAGCTTACTACTAACAATCACTTAGCATCAGCTACTGCATTAATTTAACATCCTAAACAAATGATTAAGTCCAAAGTCCAAAAAACAATATATGGACACCTAAATCAAACATTCTAACAATTGAAAGGAATGTCATGGAAAAATAAAACTTGTAAATCAACTGCACTGAATGAATAAATAAATAAATAAATAAATAAAATACCTGCAGCAGGACCAGTAACTTGTGGGCCTATAAGGTTACTACCTATCACCGGCAATTCAATCATCCACAATTCAACAAGATCCCAGTGAAAATGTTGGGAACTTGAGTGTAACAATGTGACAAAGTAATTTCCCAGACTAGGATTAATAAAGCAGTATTATTATCATGACTACTACTACAACTATACCTAAAATACTTAAGTCTCAGTAAGATAAGCACATATAATGTAGATGCTTATCCTTCTGACAAGCACGAAAAAATACAAAATATGTAAGTCTCAGAATCTATCTTTCACTCTTCCTTCTAGTCAGTTTTATATTATATTATAGTCCACTGTTTTACTGCATAGCAGGACGCTCACCGTCCCTCTCTACAGCTGCGTAATCCACTAAATGCAGTGTCCTCTTGTTCCTGTGCCATGTGTATCATTATGTACTTATGCACTCAAATGTACTTACTGCCATTTTAGTTGTCCCTGCACTAATGTCACACAGCATAAATTCCTACATTAACCTAAAAAATTTTCATAAAATTTTAAAATGTTATGAAAACCTGCAATTTTAGTTATGAGGGCCCTTTAGAAACACGGTCAATAAATTCTTTATAGGAGCTGAACATTCTTCTATTTTGCTTGTCTAAATGCCACATTAAGTATTGATGTGTCATATTTATACCTTTGAGAAGGCAATATATTATTCATACGGGACCTGTGGAGACATGGCTTAGAAATTCATTAGTTTACATCCTGACACATGATATGTGGTTAAATGCCACATATACCAATTATATTTAGGCCTGTAAAGCAGGCTGTTTATCACTGGGCTGTGTCTAAAAAATGAAACATAATCAAAATTCATTAGTTTACTTAAAAAAATATGTATTTTGCTGTTGTTTTATTATGATGTTTAGAGTTCTGTGTTAAACAGTCTAAATGCTGGTAAGATACAGTGTATGCAATATTAAATACAAGCTCAAAGATTATTTTTTGTTTGCTGAATCAAGGATAATGTGTAAAAAGACGTCCAGCTCTCCACTTCATTTAAATTTCTCAGTGTGGCCCTCACTGAGATTGAGTCTGACACCCCTGCCCTAGCCTTAATGCAATCCAAATTAAAAAAGTAACTGTAACCAACCCATAACCTTAGAATGACCCCTTTCTGAAATAAAGGCCTGCCAAAATGTCCTCATTTCTGGAGCAAGTATCCAATTCTTATGGCCAGCATCCAAACTTTGACAAGGCAAGTACACACACACACACACACACACACACACACCCGAACACACATAGAAATATACTGCACACACATTCAGAGAGAAGCAGAGGGAGAGAGAGAGAGAGATTTTCTCCTTCAGCTACAATTATCCCTCTGTCTCTTCGTACCAATTGATACCTTGTATTTTTTGTGGCCCAAGAGAGCAGCACATGCTATACGCTGAATAAACACCCTCAGTTTGTACAATCTGTGAAGGCTAGAGGCAGATACACGAGTTAAACATTACTGAGGATAAGACAGCAAGCTAGCTAAACAAGCGCTTCAAATGTGAGTTATAAAATTGTGCAAAGCCAAACTGAACATAATTGGTCATGCTGATAGAATTTCTCCAGTACAAATGGAGTATGGGTGTAATGAGATGCAAAGGTCTGAACCACAAGGGGATTCTTCGTTCAAGAATGGCAGACTCTTTTGTGCCAAGCAATAGGCTGAGCTTAATGGATGTCTCAATTTCTATCCCATACAG
>OMKZ01027649.1:12950-24444 GCA_900302535.1 Neoniphon sammara
GAATTCCTGTTAGTGGCTACAGATTGGTTCAGAAGACCTTATGGAGCTCGGTTCATCTCACATTTCCTCCACTACCACACACACACACACACACACACACACACGCACACACACACATGCACACGTTAAGCCGCGCTCTGATGGAACTGCAAAAGTCTTTGCATCTCTGTTTAGTTTCTCCCTTCCCCTCTCTGAATTTTCCTTTTAACTCAGCCTCTTTGCAGAAGGGGAGCTCATTTCAATCTCAAAGCTGACATCTGTGGAAGCAATGCAAGCTCTAAATGAGTGGATTTAATCCTGCGCAACAGGGCTAGAGCACAGGAAGCATTCACGTGAGAGGCAGGGAGAGATGGAGAGAGCTAGAGAGCAGAAAAGAGGGAGGAGAGGTGGGATGAAAAGGCGACGAGAAAATTAACAAAGAAAGGATTTTATGACCTTCCGCTCATATCCTTCCATCTCTGGCAGTGCCACTGTTAGCCATCCAGGAGAGGACAGGACAGAAGAAGGAAGGGACAGAAGAGCAGCCTGAGCAGATAGAAGTTGAGCATGTTTATTCATGGAGTGAAGCAGCTGAGGTATTGGAGAGGGCTTCAAAGCAGAGGATGGCTCCACGTCCTGCCTGGCCTTCTCCTCTGGCTGGGCCCTCTGTATTTGGCCTTTGAGTATGTGGCTGATCAATCCCCCAGCATGCTGCCAGGCTCTGGGCCCCCCATTACCGGGAGGCTGCTCTTTGAACAAACCCTGCCAGGGGTCACTCTCCCTCCGCTTCATCATCTTAAAGGTCATGGCATAGAAGACGGTTCTGTCCCTGGCCGTAAACCCGTGGTTGACCGCTAGGAGTGTGTGCAGTCGGAAAGGCGTGCGGACTGGGCCGCTATTGTCAGAGTGAACAATGAGACAGACGGCCGGCACTGGCCAGGATAGAGGCAAAGACAAGTTTGCGTACCAAGACACAATGCAAAGGCTAATGGTGACGGAAGTGATATTACTGTAGCCCAGAATTTTGTCTATGGGGATCCATGACCAGACGCAGCTCTGACATTTACCCCTGTACACACACACATGCATCATTCACAACTACACACACACACACGCACACACACACTCAAATAGAAAATGTCAGCGGGAGAAAAGTGGCTTTAGTTACTGATATGAGGCCCATCTGCCTACAAGAATCACCAGTTTTCCTCTATACGATGCGATCTGCTTGATGAGATAGTGTTAAATGTTCCTCTTTGGTTATATTTAAACAAGTCAGCTTGAGGTTATTGTGCATTGGGGTGTTAAGGAGAAATGGGAAGAGGGAAGGAAACACAGCAACAGATTGAGATATAAAAAGAGAAATGAACAGGAAGAATGATTAAAAGGTAAAAAATTACGCCATTCAAACTTAAAACAGCAACGTAGACGGTGGGGAAAGAGGTGAAATCACCTGGCTCTTCTTTTGGACCTGCACCTGTACCTTTTCAGCGACATCTATTTGCTTAAATGACGGCATTTCAGGCTGATCAAATGATCGTGCACATCTAATCTCTGTCTCTCTGTACGCCATGCTTAGCTACAAAGGATAATTACCATATAGTACAATGGAGGAATCAGTTAAAGCCACATGAAACTGAAAACTGCAATTTCTCTTCAGTTGTGTTGTTTTGTAGCCTTTTCGGGATTTAATAAATGGTTTCCTGGGTTTGAAAGAGAAGCAGTATTCCTATGTGGAGAAAGGCCTTGTCTTGTAATTGGCTGATTTTACCTGGAACCTGCATCTCAGGTTTTCAGCGGGCAGGAACACTCCAGCAGGAGCACATACGCGTAGTAAGGCCCAAAGAACCAAAATCAAATTTGACTCCCCAGTGCAGTAACTGCCCGTTTCTTTTCGTATGTGGTTTGCCGACTGCTGATTCGACAGCCTGTTTATCCTTACTGTAACTGTTCTCACTAGCTGCTGTTTACTACTATGAATGTACGGTGTAACATCATTATTTTCAGACATTTTACCTGCCAACGTTAAGGTTAATCTTACCCAGTCAATTCAGCAACTATGGTAATGTAATGAGAGCTAACAACGAAAAACAGACCCTTTCATGACAAACCTGACAAAGGCTACTCACCGTTCAAAAAGTAATGGACAAATTTGCCTGGAAAATTGTGGGAAGGTTGGTTATGGGCTAGCAAAGAAGTGATAAAATTTCAAAGCCAACTGACCCCAAGTGGGGTATGACAATGGGCGGGGCTAAGCACAAACAGGGCTGTAGTTTCTAGACACGTCCACATGACATCACGAAAACCAGCAGGGAGGTTGGTCATGGGAGTTCACTGAACACACACATTTTGAGTGATCGGTACATGACGTCCAATAAAATGATCCATTTATTCAATTTCCTCCTTTGTCATTAAAGAAAGGTAGGTGGCAGTGACAAACAGACACTACTACAAACAGACCTCCACTTACAGCAGTGGTATGGAAGCAGAAGCAGATAATATAATACTTCCATAGCATAGACTGTGGAAGGAGGCGAGTTGTACCATGAGGGTGGAATTATTTCAATAATCCCTCATTTATAAGAGTCAGGGGCCTCTTGTCTGTTCCAGAGTCTAGACTGAAGACAAACTGTGAAGAAGCCTTCGCTGCCGGGGCCCCGGGGCTCTGGAGCGATCTGTCTGAGAAAATCAGGCTAGCTAAGTGCACGTCTTCTTTTAAATCTCCTCTTCCAACTGATTTTCATCACAAAGCCAACCTGTAATCCAGTGTGATTTTACTTAGTATTTTCATTATTTATGGTTTACATTTTCTATATACTTTCTTGTATTTATTGTCATTTGTTTGGATCTTTATGGCAACACTTTTTGGGCCATTCTTTTTACTTTTACTAATCGTTATGTTTGATTCTGTTCTTGCACCTAGCTGTAAAGCACCAAGTAACTGTAGTAGTAGCAGTAGTAGTATTGTTAGTTATGGGACAGCCTCTCTAATGACTATCATGCCCCCACAGCCATTTTGCCAATGTCCCATCTAAGCGAGACTCTGAGAGGATGAGTGAATTGCAGGGAGAGAACTTGCTTTTTAACCCACTTATTTACCCACTCACTCAGGAATCCACATACCAAGCCACCCGCTCTCTCACTCACTTGCCCGCTTGTTCAGAGCAATGAGAGAAACCCCCAAACAAGAGCCTTAGAAACAGACAGCATCACACAAACAAGCAAACAAGCACTTTATACATGGCGGATTACCTTGTAATCATGTAAATGAAGGTGTGTGTAATGAGGCTTACCTAGCTTTGGATCAACACCTCAGTACTTATCACACAGAGCAGAGACAGGAGGTAGAGTATGATGGAGAGGCCTAACTATCCTCAGGCTGGTATAAAGCAGGAGGAGGCCCACAGCCAGGCTGAGAGATATACTGTAATCAAATGACTGAAAACTGAGTTGAATATGCTTTAATTTGTAGAGTATGTGTGAGCGTGCTTCTGCCATATGTCTTAATATCTTGTATGTGTGTGTGTGTGTGTGTGCGTGTGTGCTCTGTGTCAACAGAACATTTCTATCAGTGCTTATAGTCGTTGACTTAAATTGCATCTGTCAGTTCAGGAAATGTCTCTGTAATACCATTACAAACTGAAGAGTGTTATTCTGCAATTATGTGGAGAACACAAGTAACACTTAAATCACGATTGCTTCTCATACCTGAATAAATATTTCATATCTTGCCGGAGGTGTGTTTAGGCCCTGTTAGGCCCTCTGAAGCCAAAAGGCATCCAAAGCTACTGGAGGTTATACAGATCAATCAGTAAGTTCTTCCTTCAATTTTCTTTAATCAGTCTTCCAGAGCGAGAGATACATGTCAGCGGCATCCTATTTGTGCTTACTGATGGGTATCTGTGACCTCCTCCTAAATCAGAGGTTTTCAAACGGCGTGCTGCGGCCCACTGGCGTGCCTCGAGACAAGGTCAAATGTGCCGTGGAATTTTGAGACCTCCAAAGCGTTTAACCCGCATCTCACCCGGGGAGAAGGCAAAGCAGACCTGGCATCAATTTGTGTGTAAATATGACAAGCTGGTGAAAAGGTGGGTTAAAATAACCCGGTTTTGACCCGGCCCACCACAGGGCGGAAAAGCCAGACCTCACGCAGTATGTGTCCTATGTACAGTAAATGAAAGCCGGAGTGCAGCAAGAGTAAACGCCACGGTAGCCACGGCAACCGGCTCATGCCGCAACAAGCTTTCCATCACCTGTGGGTACGGGGTGTGTGAAAGATGGGCTGTCAGCAGGAAACTGTGGAAAACTGTCGATTGGCATCTACTTGAGGTGAAGGAGAACCGCAAAAACGTCAAAGCTAGTTTAATGGAGACCGTGTTTCAATGTAGCAGATGTATACATGGTGTATTTTTGAAACAAGATCACACAATAATCATCCACACAATATGTATTATCAAAGTGGGTAAAAGATAAATAAAGAACACTTGTGGGCACTGATCATGATTAATTCCATCCAGGCTCTGCTATGGCATTTTCAGCTGGTTCTGTTTTGAAAAGATGGCATTAAGCTTCACGAAATAGCTTGTGAGCACAATTTCAATGCAACATAATCAGTCATTCCTTTAAGAAGTCGCTTCCCAATATAGGCCATTTCAATTTTTTAAAAAAATGAAATTCTGTCTGTTTTAACTAACTAGTTCTTTTCTAATTGGAGCTGCTGTTAATGATCACTTTCCTCATAAAATGCCTCTTTTAGCTGCACATAGAGGTGGTATTTGTACTGTTTTTGAAATGGCACTTTTCTATAAATTGTAATTATGTCTGGACTCACATTAATAAGACTTGATTTAACTACTCCTGCTTATTGACCCCTCATAGAAGTAAGTGTGTAAATACCTCTAAATACTTGTCATATATTCTTCATTATTATCACAATACCTATACATGGGTGTGCCTTGAGATTTGGGTTTGACCTTTGGTGTACCTTGGTCCCAAAAACACTGAAAGCTGCTCTCCTATTTGTGCCTCTCCCTTCCTCCCATAGACCTTGTGCCAGTAAGGGATATCAGTTACAATGAAAAGGGAAACCTTGTGAATTGTGTCCTTCATAAAGATGGCACATTGTAGTCACGGTGCATGCCATAAACAGAACCATCAAACTGACTTGAAATGCATGAATTCATTAACCTTTATGAGGCCACACCAGCTATAACTACTTAGAATAGAAATCTAAAATATAATCAAATCTTCTCTGCTTGATCAGGCACCATGGATGAAAACCTCTTGGTGGTGTGTTGGGGTGTGAGAGCTAGACTATGATAAGCTGGGCCATCTAGCAGAGATGTGTGGTAATGATGTGGATGGGGCTACTTTGTCTGTCTGGGTGCTCTGATGGAGCTATAATGCCGGTGTGTTTCTCTGGGCCCAGAGCCTGCAAAGGGCTCTGAACCTTACTTTTGGAACTACTGCTGTGTAGCAGCAACATCGGACAACTCTCAGCACACAGTGTAAGACAATTCAGTATCAATGCATTGACTATAAATTCTGCCAATTCAACTGTATCGATCTGCCAAAAGAAATAAATAGGATGAATTTGTCTGACTTTGACCTGGATCAATATGAGATGCTCTGAATCAAATCATTCATGATTCCCTAAAAAAATAAATAAATAAAAACTAACATTGTGCTGACCTAACAGAATACTATGAATTGCAATATTTTTGTCAATTTTTTGTTTTTTACATTATTGCACATGCTTATTTACTGGATATACAATTTTGGCTAAAAGTAGTGATTTGAATCATTGACTCAAATCATAGCATACAAATTTGATTCTGAATCATTCCCAAAATATTGTTTTTAAAGGTGCAAAATTGTCAAAGGTCGACTGCAATGAGGACTCAAATGACAAAAGCGAGGACTAATCATGTAATCTATCAGAGATTCGGTCCAGCAATGAGAACCATGCAGAATCAGCCATCAAATTACATGCTTATTCCACATTTTTTGTCAGTTGCATCTGTAAGGTCCTCACTTCAATCGACTTTTTGCAGTTTTGCATAGTGCACCTTCAAATCAAATTGCCAATGAGTGAATCATAGATCGAATTATTTAAAAATCTCCGCTAAATCAGAGATTTACACCGCTACGCAAAACAGATCACAAGCTAACTCCATAAACAGACGAGACATACACCCTGTGATGTCAATGTTGGGATTACAAAATTACAGTACATACAGTACATATAAACACGCCGTTTAATCCATCCCCGCCTGAAACTTAAATGATAATGGCAGGGATGGCGGTGCCGTGTGTGTGCGCGCTCGCGGGCAGGCACACTAGTGAACGAGACATCTCGTGATATGCAATATGACATAATGTCCCCCCTGCTTGAACCCCCAGCTGCTCCCACACATGCCACAGATCCTCCGCCATGTCTAAACAGATGCTCTATCAATAATGCCTGCTCCAGTGCCACACACCTCCCTGGTGGCCAAGTTGAGGAGAGGATGAGGAGATGGAGAGGAGAGGAGAGGCGAGGAGAGAGGAGGAGAGAGGAGGAGAGGAGAGAATAAATGAATGAGTGAGTGTTTTGGAGGGAGGACAAGAGGAAAGGAGGCTGGGCTAGAAACGAGAGGCTAGAGGAAGCGCTTTGAGATGGATTGGCTACCGCAGAAGAAGCCAAAGGAGCAGTGAACCTGGGGATGAAGTGTTCTTCTTGTCCCATCTGCTCCCAAGAAGGAGAGGAGGGAGAAAAACCCTGCGTCATGTGGGCCTACTCGCTCTATCTGTCATCTTGCCTCAGTCTGAACTGGCATCTTCAAGATGTGAAGGAGAGGGGAAAGAGAGAGAGAGAGAGAGCTCTGAGTGAATCTACAGCTCCATTATGGTTTAGGGGTAATACTAAGAGGTGTATTTTCTTGTCGTCCATTCATTCATCCAGATTTTGCCCCGTCTTCATGCATTTTAGCCTAAAGAGCATCCTTGAGAGCTATCAAGTTCAGAGAGGATTCAGATTCAGTGCATTACCACACTGAGAGCTGGTGCCCATCACTCAGCCTCAAATGGTATTTGCAGCTATCTGATATGTAGTGTGTTCTCCCTCTCCCACAAGCTTACACACACACACACACTGAAAAAGAAACACTGCCTCTGAGGTTCAGAGTGATTTTCAGTCTTTTATCCCTGTACTGTACATTCCCACTATTTCCTTTGCACTGTGGTTGTCTTGAGTGTATGTGGTGTACCTCAGGGCTGTGGACAGCACTACCCTGAGCTCTTTATAAGTGCACGTACAAGCTAGATTGTTCAAGTCTGACCGATTGATTGTAGGCAGTTTGTTGCTATGTAAAGGTCTTGTGCAGTTTTCATCAAACTAAAAATAAATAAATAAATAAAATGCTGCCTTGGTACTGTCTTTCCAAACATTACATCACTTTGAATTAACATGTTTAAATGGCAAGCATTAATTGAAAATAAACAGGAAAAAAATACCCCAGAGGTTGCCACTCATATCTTTTGATGCAACCCTTGTCCAAGCATAATTTTTTGACTCCTGTAGTCTGTCACTCAAGGTTAGAGGAAAGGTATCTCAAGGTGTTTATGCAGGAAAACAAAGGAATTTATGAGGAGCTGTCATTTTGATGACCACACAGAGCCATCGGGCTCTTCAACAGGCGCTCCACCTTGAGCACCTAAAAATGGACAAAGATTACTGTTGGGACAACTGTTCCTGTTCTCATTACCTTTTCCTGCTGCCAGAACTCACTTCCAGTTTTTCTTTGGATGGTACAGTTTTCAGGTTTCTTTTTCTCCATTTACCCTGAGCTATATTTGAGCAGACATTTGCTCTTAGCGAAGATGTTATCCTTTTCTAGTTTAATCATATGCAAAACATGAAAACATTCAATCTATTATGTATTTTAGGTGCAATAGCTAATTAAAATCAATCATCTATTTTGGAACACCTCAGCAGATGAGTGTTGAATTATGCTGTAAGTCTGAAACATTCACAAAAACATTAACAAACAACCTTGTTATCAAACTCCTTTAACTTAGCTTAATTGTCTTTTCTCTTTCCTTTATTTTCTTGGTTTTAAGGTGACACGTCTCCCTGCAGTAATTCATGATGGGCTGTAGATGTTAATCGTGCACCTTTTGTCTTTCAAATTTCTTAGGGCAGATGTACCTTCCCCAAAGCCAGCATCTGTGTGCACATTAGTGCGCAGCCACAGGTCAGCGCAGACACAGAGACCAACCAGATTTTTACAGCGGGCTCTTGAATGCTCTCTGCAGGTATGAAAAATGACAACAGCATTTTTAACATTTTAACTTCATCCATCAGGCCACCTGTAGGGAAACTGACACACACACCATCACCAACAGTGTCCCACATAAATTGTAGGAGTTCTTGCATGAGGAACTTGTGCCCGAACACATCAATACTCCTTGTGTACCACCCCTGTTGTCATCATCCATCATAATCTAGCCCTGCCTTCCACTAGCTGTCAAAGCTGCTCTGGACAATTCACTTTGACAGTGTCAGCTGTGCGGTAAGATTTGACCAGCCACTACAATGTGGACTGGCCTCCAGATTCATGGAAACGAACACAAGCTCCCTGTCCACGCCTTGGCTGTTGGACCCATGACTTTGCCACAATCATTCCAATTTCCCTCTTGCTGGAGGTGATACTACAATCCTGGTACGGTTAGCCCTCGCTAGCTGGAAACCCGACCTATCTGTACATCAACCTCTGCAATTTTGTCCTTTGCCTTTGCTCTGACATCCTCTCCACTGCCACTGTGAGGTCTCCTGAGGACAGACTCATCCTGTTGTATTTAACTCTTGATAGCTGTCATCAGGTAGGTCATGTGGAGTCTAAGCTGCCCAATTACAACGAGCCCCACAATCATCTATGCAAGTACTCGCTTCTTCACCCATGTCACGGTAACAGAGTGTGACAGAGAGGGAGAGTGTGTGTGCGTGTGTGTGTGTGTGTGTGTGACTGTGCAAGTGCATATGTGTCATTGTCAGCTTTGCCCAAATACCCCCCCTTGCGGTTTTACGGTCTGGGGAGAATGTTTCCCACAATTCCTCAGGAGTTTGTATGCCCAACAGAAGCAGCAACAATTTGAATGACAGGCACGAAAACATTCCTGTCTAAATGAAAGTTATATTAGTTTATTGTAGCTTTTGTTATTGAGCAATATGCCCAGGATAAATTAGGCAAACGCGATCTAATTATTTGCTTTTTATTTACAAGTGTATTTGCTTGTTTATTAAAGTATGTATTTATGATTTTGGCTGACCTGTTGTTTCAATGTTTGGATTGCTCATTGGGCCTTTACTGTAATTCACATATTTATTGAGAAAATGGATCCTTTTTAAGACATTATTGGGTCATAAACAGCAGTAACTGCTGCTCTTCCTTTTGCCAAGTGCTCCCTGATGTGTGTTGACAAAACTTCTGAACACTTGCAGTCTTCACGCCTGGTTATACACTTTAGGCAGTTCCTGGAAAATGAAATGGCCGCAAAGACTGCAAGTGTGGGAATTGGGATGAAGCGTTTATGCATCCTCAAAAAGCGCCACACCAACAACATTACCTGGGAAGACACTGCAAAGAACAGAAACACACAGAGGCGCTGGATTCATGAAGGAGCCACGCATCAAGAGGAAAGTCAGAGACACAGAAAGTAGACGCATTATTTTAATTAGCCTGGAGTTGTCTAACTTGCCCTCCAATTACCAACAAGGGTGTATAATAAGACATCTTTTGATGCATGAAAGACAAGATGATGACACAGAAGCTGAACACTGGCAGGATGAGACTTGTTTCAGGTGGTTTTAAAGGAAAATGCAAGACAAGAGGCTCAGCTAAGTAAAATAAACGCAACCACTCAATTTTACAAATTTGTTAATATGCACCTTATCTTTGCTCCCCTCAGGGCGCAGCAGTGACTGATATACCATTTAAGACAAAACAATATTGCACGATCCACTTCAAGATAGAGATACAGATTTAGGGGGAAATGATTTTAATATTAATATCACACAAACAAAGTTTAGAGGATAACTGTTTTCCACCTGGGTGTTTTCCTTGTTTTTGCCACCATGGTGACTGACTGTGTTCAGATTTTAGCCGCTTATTTCCTGTAGAGATTTACATACCTCCAATTATGAGTGAATGCTGCTGTATTGTTACTTATTTTATTTAGCCTCAAAAGAAAATAAAAGCAGCAGGTCATCTAGCCGGCCAAAGCAATCTGCAATAGCTGAATCCAAAAAGCAAATAAAACATGTCCTTTTAACAGAATGACACTCAGACTGTGATGGGACCTGTTCATATCTGATTTTCTCATTATGTATTGCCTGAGACATCAACATGTTATGGTATTACACATTATGTTAACTAGTGTGATCTCTTTCGCAAGTGGAACGTTCAATTACTCTGACCTTGCTTTGGTTTCCTATTGTATTTTCCATAACTGCAGACTGAGAAAAATGTTCATGTCAACCTCCAAATAGGATATCTGTCAATAGGATATCTGTCAATCTTTCACTTAAGGGCTACCCTGTGGAAGCAATTCCAAAATGGGAAAACACAATATAGAAATGCAAAACACTTTACAAATTACTTCACTTATGGGGTCATTTTGATCAAAATAATCATGGCGACTACAAAAGAACAGGAACAGTAAACAATAAATACTGTATGATCAGAATTTGGTGCTTGTGAAACCCACGTTTTTGCAATTATCGCAGCCAGTCAAGATCTGCTTCTCAAAATAGGTACTGCTGTTCTTCAGAATTTGGTATAAAGTTGTGTTGATTTTGTTGGTGATGATTTTACCTCACAGATACAACAGAGGAAGGATGCTCATGGTAAATGTATCACATTTTAGTATAGACCACAATACAGCCATGAGGCAATGTTTAGAGCCATCAGAAACATCAAGATAAAATACACAATTACATTTATGATAACGCTGTTAAATGATAAAGACACTGCAGGGTATACTGTATTCTTCTGAGAGGCAGGCTTAATGAATATGCTCTTGCTAATTTGCGCTGGCTAATTTGTCTACATTTGGTAAGTCTTTTAAGGGTTTGATTTTCTCAGCAAGCACAAACTCCGCTCAAAATTAAGTATTTAAAAGAGCGGGGGAGCGTGCTTTTTCATTTTGTTACTTTAATTCAATTTTGTGCAAAAGCTACCTCTCCATATGTCATGACAGTCCGTCTTTCTGGGAGAGAATTAATAGGTTATGCTGCAGACTCCTGCCATTCCTCTTCCTCCTGCATAGGAAAATGCTACTTAAACCTGAGAGCTACAGTACACTAGTTGATTTTGTGCTTTATTGGAAGTGGCACTGTGAAAGAAGCCCAGATCTAAAACAATGAAGACAATTTCACCTACATTGAGAGGCTTATTACTAACTTGAAAGGACTAACAGGGCCTGACGGAACCAAACAAAAAAAAAAAAAAAAAAAAAAAAAAAAGGAGAAAAAAAC
>OMKZ01027653.1:6191-17062 GCA_900302535.1 Neoniphon sammara
TTTTTTCCCCAGCTCTGAATAGTTGTAGCTGGAAGCAGTGTGTGACATAGTTGCAAAAACCCCTCCTTGGTAATTTTGGGGGATATAATAATAGATTTATTGCACACAGATTGTTCGAAGAAATCATTAAAATAAAATTGTCCTGCAATCAAAATCCTGTCCAGGCAGGGTTATAAAGCAGCAAACCAAAGATCTGCAAGCACACACATGGCCTGGATATTGTTTATTTCAACCAGACTTGTTTATTTATTTTTTCCTTAATAAAAGTAGGGAATGATGAATCTCGTTTTCATGGCTGGGTGTGACTTGGCGACTGTCCAAGCCAGGCTCCCTCATGCGTGGAGCAGCGAAATGGCGGCTCTGCGGCTTCTCCGAGTTCCTCATATTTAATCCCATTTCAGTGTCAATAACAAAGCCCCAGACAAAAATCAATCAATCCCCGAGAAGAAATTGGATCCAATTCAAATGTGAGAGGTAATTTACCCAGTTGTTGTGTCTTTGGGACGGAAGAGTAGCGGCAGGAGTGGTGCTCCATGGGTCGGCGCCACAGGCAGGCCTTCTATTATTTCTAATGACAAGCTTTGTCATCGCTGCACAAGTGCTGGTCAGCTCACTGCAGAGAGGGGCAGCATGTTTGTACTTTAGCTTATTACTTCAAATGTGAGTTACTTTCATGTGTTTCCTTTTTAATCCATTATTTAATCCATTATCTCCTATTTCCTTTATAATCCATTATTTATCTTTGATTTTTATTCATTTTATTTGACTGTCTTTTTGTTTCTTTTATCTGTTATTTTTATCCATTATTTTATCTTTACTTTTAACTTATTTATTTTATTTGCGACTGTGATTTTGTATTGGATGATTCTCCTGCTTTTTATTTGTCCTTGGTTGTGAAGCACTTTGTAACGGTAGTTTTGAAAAGTCCTATTTAAATAAAGTTATTATTATTATTATTACTTAAACTGTGTGTGTGTGTGTGTGTGTGTGTGTGTGTGTGTGTGTGTATTTGTGTGCTCATGTGTGGAAGAGGTGGGCTGATTAAGTTACTGATGATTTTCGCTCATGACTTCATATGATGTTTATGTGTGTGTGTGTGTGTGTATCTTAGAGGTAGTTTGATTAGTGCAGTGGCTTTAGCTCATTACTGTGCTGTGCTATCACTATGTGTGTGTGTGTGTGTGTGTGTGTGTGCATTCAAGTGTGTTTGAGGCACTTTAGCTCGATGACTTTGGACTTGTCACCACAGGATTGCTCTTTTTGAACTTCATGTCTGCGCCTGTGCTTCTGTATGCGCTAGAGGAAGGTTAACTAACTGATCGATAGTTTAAATTTGTTATTAGAGGATTTTTCTGCTCGGTTTCATATTTGTGTCTACACCCACGCTGCCTCCACTTCTCTTACTCAAGCTTTCTTCAGCTTTGCGAATCCGACGCTTCAATCCCACTGTGGTCAAGCGAGCTCGCGCCTCACAAAGAGTTAAAGCCTTCAACCGGAGCTCTTTGTTTTGAGGATTACGACGGGCCTTCCACACGGAGAGCCTGCAGAACAAGTGCCGCTGCCAAGTTACACAGCATTATGCGTGGTGAGCGTTTACCCAGGGTGACGGCTGCACTCCTCAAGGTGATGCTACCCCTCCAAGTGAAACAAACAAAGGTATTGTCGTCATAAATGTTTCATGACCAGGGAACACATCTATCCTAATCTGTTTGCTGTGTGTGTGAGGGCGTGTGCATGACACCGTGTGTGTCCATGCAAGTGTGTCTGTGCATTTGTGTTGATACAGTGTGTGTCTCTTTGTGCAAGTGTGTGTATGCGTTCGTGTTAACAGGTGTATTTCTCCATTTCTGTGGCTGTGCAAGTGCTTGCATGTGAGTCTGCATGTGTCAATGTGCATGCACTTATGTTAATGGGTGTGTGTGTGTTTCTTTGCATTTGCATGCTAATATGTGCTGAGAGTGTGCATGTGCTGTGCATGTGTATACACGTGTGCAGGCATTTATGTGGGTATGTGTTTGTCTCCATCTTGTGTGCTTGTGTGTATATGGGCATTTGCGTGCATGTGCTTTTGTGTGTGTGTGTGTGTGTGTGTGTGTGTGTGTGTGTGTGTGTGCCTACTCATGGGTAATTCAGTGTCCCTGTTGATTTAATGTTTGAATCTTAGTTTTTAGTCTTCATGTGAGGGCAAAAGCAAAAAGATTGTATTCATTACAAAACTTCACACTGATTATACAGATTGTTTCCTGAAAACGAAACCAGACACAAAACAGGGCTAATGTGTACTTTGGAAGTAAATTAACATGTTTCAAATATGCCTGAGCCACCCTTCAATTTGGCTCCAGGAAACCATTTCTGCATTCTGGTCTTCACTGCAGCAACTGTGAAAAATGATTTTTTATTTATTTATTTTTTTAACTCTTCAGTAACATAGTAATCCACAGCTTGGCCCTCTGCTGAGCCTAATGTCATGCTATATGCCAGTAAAACAGGCTGTGTTTAATGAGATTCAGAAATAATACTCAACAGCCGCTGGCCAAATGATTGCAACTGTGTGTGTGTGCATGTGTGTGTATAAATATGCATGTTTGTGAGATCATAAGTGCTCATTTGTGCACCGGCCAAAATTGCTTTCTATTTGTGTACGTTTGTGAGTGTGTGCCTGGGTCCATGATGTGTGTTGCCTAATTATTCTGACGCTTTAAATTAGAAGGCATTAACAACAGAGAGGCTTGGCATGACCTTTGAATAGTACATGCTTAAAGCCTTTGCTGCATTCAGAGCAGATTGGTCATGATTTGATTGCCTGGCTTCCGTCTTTCACTCGGGTAGCTGAAGTGTCTCATTCCAAAATGCCATATATTCAGTTTGGGGAAAAACACAGTTGGATCATCGTGGTATGCTGAGTGCAGTTTTCTGACATGTTACATCACTTCTGGATACTGAATTCTGCAAAATTAAAAAAGTTGCCTCTTGTTGCTACTTTAGGCTGCCAATGGACAACGTTTGCTGATGCAGCTTTAATTCCCCTGAGTGTTTAAATGCAATTTTAATTAATGGACAACTGACTCTTCTTTAGCATTACAGGCACTAGTTTACTTTTTAGTATTTTTCTCTGACACAATGATCATACACATGCCAAGGCCATGCGAATGATTTCAGAATGCCTCGTGCATTTAGAAAAACATTTTGCTATTGATAATCTGACACAAGAACGCAACAACTTCAGCCACTCATTTGTTGCACCGGTGGCTTTTAATTTCAAAAAGCATGACAAAGTGTCCTTGAGCAAGACACTGAACCCCTCCTGATGAGCAGGTTGCCACCTCGCATGGCTGCCTCTGCTGTCAGTGTGTGAATGTGTGTGTGTGAATGGGTGAGTGTGAGTCACACACTGTAAGGCACTTTGAGTGGTTGGTAGCCTGGAAAGGCACTATATGAATTCAGTCCATTTACCATTTACTCTGGACTGCCAGCTAAATGCCTACAATGCAAATGCGTGCAGGCCTTGCTGTGCATGTGCACCGAGTTTCAGTATGTTTGAGCAGACTCACTCTGTGCCATGTTGAAATTAGAGGAGAGAGAGGGCTAGAGAACATATTGGATGATTCTCTCTCTGTCCTACAGCCATTTGGATAGTTTAGTGAGCTACATCTTGTTCATCTCCAATTGCCTTCACACCGACTAAAGAAAAGGTCATTTCTCTCTCTCCCTCTTTTGCTTTTATTCAATACCTCCCCGACTCCCTCCCTCCCCTCCTCCTCATATGCCATTAGACAGGCAGAACCTTGCTTCATTATATATATATTTTTTTTCATTTGCCCTATTAAATCTTGCTGAGATAAAGTGAATTTTCCAGGGGACTCCTGGCTAAGAAAGCAGCAGCACTTAATCCCAGCAGACCCTCGCTATAAAACAGCTAGAAAGAGGTTGGCCTCTTGACTGCAGGGTCACAGGATTGAATCCCTGCACTCGCTGGGAAAATCTGAGTGAATCAGCAGTGATCCAAACAACACCAGCCAGGTGCCTTTGAGCAAGGCCTTTAAAACTTAAAAATGTTCAGTGGAGGCTGTAGGCACAAATGAACTTCCCTCCACCTCCCATAACTCCCAGAGTGTGATGTCACTGCAACATTGGTAGGATTCAGAGGGACTTCCTTAGCCAATCAGATGCTGTCATGTTCAGCCATTCAGGGTCTATCGTGTCAATCCAATATGGCTGCCCGTTTCTGTGACAAACAGGATGTGGCCTAAAATTATGACGTTTACTATGAAGTTTTAAATTAGGTGTCTTAAATTTATCTTAAATTTAGCATGCTTTAACCGAATGAAACTGATTGTTGTTTGTTGTCTTCTCTTTGTTGTCCTTGTTTGTTTTATGCTGCCTTCTTGGCAAAGAAGCCCCCCCCAAAAAAACACACCCCTCTCACAAACCTATATAAGTATGAGAGTTGGTCAGTGCATCAATAAAAGTGTTGCTCTAATTGATGCTTTTGATAAGTCTTGTAATTAACTAGGTAGAGTGTGAAATATTTTATTCAAGCTTAAGTACTGCAATTATTTTTTTATCGGAGGAGGAAGAGTAACAAAGCATATTTATTCAAGAACTGGACTTAAATACAGTTTAGAGGTACTGGCACTTTACATGAGTATTTCTATTTTATTGTACTACATCTCACATCAAATGTGATGCATTGTAAACTAGCCAACAGTATATGGAGTAGTTAGAGCTACAACATTAAGATGCTTCTTACAAGTAAATGCATCAATAATTTAACACTCAGAATTAGGCTTTTATTTAAGTGAAGTTAAGAATGCAGGACTTCTACTTTTACCTACTGCAGTATTTTATACTACTAAGTAAGAGCATCTATTAGTTAGAGGCATGTGTGTATACTGTAAATATACCCACCAGTACACTGCAGTATTGCTGCTTTTACTTAAGTAAAGAGTACTTTTTCCACCACTGATGTAAATGAAGTCAAGGAGCTTGTCTAAAAAATGTGTAGCGAAGGTAAAGGGGCTGACACACCAGTGAAGTGTTCTTAAATCACTGCACTTTAATGGAGCGTGTCAGACAAAGTGCCATTTCCCTTAGCGTCATAGCACAGGCTCTACAAACATGTAAATACCGTGTGTTGCCCTTTATGTTCATTAAAAATAACAACATAGTTTTCTTATTAAAAGGCTGTTTCCTGACACAGTAATTAGATTGGGTTGATGTCATTCCGGAGGAATTTCTGCCAGGTGGCTAAACCCACGATGCGATGAAGACATTCTTTCTCCTCATAATGAAAACTGGGAAGAACAAGGCAATCATGTTAACCAGCAGCTACAAAAAGGAAATGGCTGAACAGCTGGCTTGCTGAGCAGAGCAAAAACAAGATTACACCACCTGATGGCAATAATGTCATAATAGCACAAATTTACAAATTAATAACAGTACTACAGGCTTGGAAAGACAAAAAGTAGGGCTGCAATGTACAGAAGCTAAGAACATCATGTTGATGACCATCACATTATTGAACATCATCACATTGAAGCCAAAGGACAACTGATTAAACTGATCAACCTTTGTACCGTCTCTAAAATTTGCATGTAAACACAACTGACATCAGCTGTCATGGCGACAGACGAACACGGATATTGTGAGTACAGCTCAGATCCACAGCTTAGCCTAGCTTAGCCTGCTAGCTGGCTCCTGATAACCAGCAACTTTAATGTTCCTTAGATAGCTATACCTCCTTAGCAAGAAGTGCATCAATCTTTAAGGACTCATAAGTTCGTGATTAGCTGCTGTGCAATTTCTTAACTTATTGCTGCCTCAATTTTTTTCTATGATTTTCAGAAGCTAGCAAATGCCTGCGTCAGTTCATTTCATTTCATCACTATCCCTTTGTACCTGTCATTCTTTCTTTTCTTTCTATTGATTATCCTCTCTGACTGTATGAAGCACTGTGGTGCAAAACTAGTTTTGCTTTTTAAAGTGCTATATAAATGAAATAAACTTGAAATTTCTCACCTGTGGAGTTGGCGGTCTACTGCAGCCAATTTACTGGAGGTTTGGTTGTACTGAGAAGCTCCTGCTGTATGCAGCTTCTCTGGGTAAATAAAATTAACTGGTCTAACTCATTATGAATTTGGTGATTACATGATTAACACTAATAAAACTGACTACGTGCATCAAATTTGAACCAGTGCAGAAAGAGTTGTGGATGCATAAAAACAATTAGTTACAAGGTTGTTATCCTGTGTTACTGACTCCAGAACTGCTCATGTCATCTGGGAAATAACTATTTTTTCCTGTTCCCCGCCAAAAAAAAAAAAAAAGTTCCTCCTCCTCAAAAGTTGCTCGAGGAAATTGTTCTTCAGTTGTGATGTGCTTTAAAGAGGAAGACTGACTGATTTGTGCCTTTGAGGATCAAACTTCAAGAGATTATAGATCTGAGCAGAGGAAGTTTGGAGATAGGAGAGGCTCTGGCACATCCTCTGATAAAAAATTCAAGTGTCGACATTCAGAGAGAGGGGCCTCGAGAAACGTTCTTTTTCCAATTCATCTGTTGAAAGAACCCACTCTTACCTTCCACGAAAATATCTAATTCTGCTCTCTTCATTATTCCGTGGGGTTGATGTGGTTTCTGGAGCGCTTGAACTTCCTGCTTAGCACTTTGGCAAGAGCCAGCGCGGGGCATGCAGTATTTTTCCTCTAGCGGTCAGGGGGACAATTTAGTGAGACGCATCGTGCTCTTTTCCAATTGCATTCACATGGACCAAAGTAAAGGTCAGTTCTCTCTCTCTCTCTCTCTCTCTCTCTCTCTGTATTGCTGTGGTTGGAGCTGCGCTGCCTGAATCTGGCGCTGAGAGTGGAGAGCTGCTCTGGCCCGGTTTGGCCCCCTCACTCCCCTCTCTCTTTACCCTGGCTTTTTCTTTGTTGTTGCACTTTTCCAGCTCTTGCTTTTTCCCCTTTTCGCCATTTGCGATTTCCTCTCTCCTTTCGTCTTTCACCGCCGCCTCCAAGCCTCCCGACATCCCCCTTTCTCTCTCAGTCTCTCTCTCTGTGGTTATTTTCTATTTGCTTAAACTTCCTCTGCCCTGTCTCCTTCAGCCAAAACAAGAGAAGCAGGAAAAAGCTGCTTTCCGAGCCCCCCCCCACCCTTTCTCCCCTCCTTGTGTCTCTGCGGGTCGTCCTCACGCTGGTATCTCTGACTGATTTCCTTTACTCAGCTGTCTCAGTTTCCAAACATGCAGAAACGACTGCCGCCGAAGTGGCACAGTGATTGACTTCAGCGCCGAGAGCTGCCGGGTGTTTACAGTGGGTAATCGAACGAGTGCATTTCTTGCTTTTGTCAGCTGCGTCCACCACAGCTTGGCGGTGATATAAGCAGGGATATACTGTAGGTTTGAACAGAATAAGAAGCAGGGACATAATGGAATAGGAAAGAAGTGGCACAATGGAAAAGTAAACAATGGCCAGAAACGCTGCACTTCAGGATCTCGGGTTTTTATGACTGTCATTGTGCAAGAAACTGAAGAGAACTATAGCATAGGAAGAGATGCTTTTTAAATTTGGGGCATTTATGATGCTATTACCTTGAGTGACTTACAGTGAGCGCAGCAACAGAACAAGCTTGAATTTCTAGATCACCCACATTACAGGCAACCAGTGGTAGAGACTGTAATTATATTTACAGTTTATTTTGTTCAAACTATAGTGGAAAGTCTACTGTATTTGGTTGGTTTAGGTCCACACACTGCCAATTACAGCCAAACAAGGGCCTGTAAACAAAAGTCAGATGGCCTCACAAAGAGTTTTTATATTGAAGAGAGGTTTGGTGACCTGTTATCCAGCTTAGAGATTTTGGCAAGGGGACTCAAGTCAAAACAACTCTGATTTATAGTCGCTGTAACTCTAACTAGGCATGATGGACCCGCCTGCACTTTTTGCTGTAATTCCCCCTCTCTGGTTTCTGGACCAGCTGAAAACGCACGAAGGAACAGCTGAAAATGAGCATCAGTCCAGGCCGCGGTTTGTCATCAGCTCATTTTATTACACGAGGCTCTCAGAGCATGAGTAGCTGCTGTCTATCACATCTCAACATGTGTCTCGTTATACCCATAAACCCTTGTGCTCGGGGGTGGTTTCCTGCGCTTGGTTTGGATTGCTTTCTCATTCCTAACTAACCACACCGCAATTCTCATGGAAGAGGACTGAAACTCACATTTTCAGGCATGCACGGTGTGGTTATCTTGTGCAATCCGATGTTTGAATGACACTGATATCACTGTCCAAACTAAAGGAATAAATGCTGCAGAATTCAAACAAACTGATCCAAACATACTTGGTGTGAACTCACACTAAGGGCCATAGACAAAGTAAAATGTTTTTCTTAGAAAGCAAAAAGGCCTTCAAATTTACCAGTGCACAGCAGCTGAAAAGTAGCTCAGATAAAAAGGAAATGAAATAAATAGTAATAGTAGTAAAGTATGACTATTTCCTGCCAAAGAACTGTATCTATCTGCACCCAAGGGGTATGAATTCAGGAGAGAAATAGTTGGCCCCCAAGTGCTGTGAATTTTTTTGTATTTTTGGCGAACTGTCCCTTTAAAACAATGTCCATTTTCTCTGTGAGAGATGATTCTCAAGAGAAACCCATTGATTTAACCAGGGAGGCTGATTGGGTGGGCGGCTGCTCTGTGGCTCTTGAAGGGCATCAGATGAGGCGGCCTGTGCAGAGCTGCAAACACACACACACACACACACACACACACACACACACATGCACAGAGAGATAGGGAGAGAGAGAGAGAGAGAGGCATTTGGGGACAAGTGAGTGTGAACATGCTGGTGTGTGTTCACATACACAGGCACACGAATGCAGATATACGCGCACACACATGCACGCACGTATCATTTACATTTTACGCAGTGGCGAGTCGATGCTGAAAGTTTAAAGTTCTCCACACCAGGCTAAAAAACAAAGGGCGAGCAGAAAAACTTGAACCACAACTCCCCCTGTGCCTCCTGGGCCAATAGCTGCAGCAGCCAAACAATTACAGACAATCAGGCCGCGCAGCCAAGCTGAACCAGTCCAGATGACGACTGGGAGAGAGAAAGAGAGAGAGATAGAAAGAGAAAGAGAGATAGAGAAAGAGAGGGAGAGGGAGAGAGGGAGAGATACAAGGAGAGGAAACTAGAAAGTGAAGGGCAGTGGTCCCCTGTGACCCACAGTTCTCTGCATAAAGATTACAGTAAGTTGAATAAAGTACATTTGAATAGAAGATTATGCTGAATATTGAACACTGAGATCACAACAGAATAAGGATTCATCTTAACAAGTCATTCAGTGAAAAAATCTTGTTCAAACAAAGTGGGATGAGATAATCCAGTGCTAATCAACTTATTTCCAGAGTTTTCTTTCATCAAGGGTCATTTTCTTCCAACAACAAAGCTCTTCAGGCCGGAAGCTATTTCGACCAATCATGACCCCAGTGTTCATGAAAATATGTTCCCCCCGGAAACAAAACCGAGGCAGGAGACTGCACAGTTTATTAGCAACTCCCCAAACCATGATGGAATGGATGTTACACCGATGAAACAGGTCAAATAAGACATTGTTAAACAGATGATATTATCTGCGTCAAAGGCGACCCTGTCCCAAGAGATACGGGCTCCGTCCAAACTCACACAGCACATCTGAAGATGTGCAATCGCATCCGGGTGATTGGCTAAATTAAACAAACGTGCGCTTATGGTCTTTAGTCACAGAACAAACGGTAAAGAATTCAAAATGTCTCTCAGGATTTCCACCTGCTGAGCAGCTTGTTAGCATTAGCAAGTTTCCAGTATGACTCATTTACACGACTGCAGAGCAGATACAGGTGTGGCGAAATGACCGGATATTCACCTTCACTTCCTATATCAGCTTCAAGCATGAAAAATACAGAAATTGTCTGTTTTGAGTGACTAATATCTAATAGACTATGTGAAATATAATAGAACAGCATTTGCAATTTGAGTGAAAAATAGATGTGATTCTTTTGATAGTTCAGTTAGCAAATGCAACAGGTGAACCTTGTATGAGTTTGAAAATCCAACTGAGGGTCTAGTAAATGTTTTTTTTTTTTTTCTAAAAGTTATTTCCATGAGATATTATCAAACTTTTAATCTCCATTATCTCGCCATGGTTTTTGTTTATTTCAAAATTAGTCATGTATTATCCTTTGTTTTAGGTATTTTTTATTTTTTACCTTTAAATTACTGTGTTGTTTTGTATTGCTTGTTTGCTGTCTTGTGAAGTGCAGTGTCCTTGGGTGTCCTGAAAGGTGCTTATAAATAAAACGCATTACTGTTCCATTCTATGACTCAAAATTAAAAAAAAGGTTAATTAATGGGGAGCAATATTCTCCATGCAGCTGTAGGGTACAATCCTAATTTTATTTCATTTATTTGTTATTCATTCATTAAAATAAGACACTCAATATTCAAGTCATGTGTATGTCTGGTTTACTTGTGGCGAAAGGGCAACAACATTACAGTTTGTATTTGGGGTTCTTCTTGGTTTACTGTCAGTTTGTGCAGGCTTCTCGCAGTGCATTCCTCCAGTTTGTCAACACATCAGTTTCCAGCAGTTCCTGGCGCTCTCTCCCTGTTGTTTGCCCGCCTACCAGCAGACGAGGGTATGCAGATACAGGAGAGTTAATGGGGTTCAGATGCCCTTCATCGTCCGTCTGTCCTGTACGACTGACGCCCGGCGCCGCCCCCTCGCCCAAAACGTCAGGAGTTCAGTGGGAAACACTGACAGGTGTGAGTGTAATCTGGGCACCGTCTCCATTAAATCATACAGGAGACTTACTGAGAGACTGGTGCAGCTGCTT
>OMKZ01027653.1:17555-51953 GCA_900302535.1 Neoniphon sammara
AGAACACACTCTCACACACTCTGGACCCACAGAGCTCACGACTGCAAAACGCAACATTATGCAACAGAGACGTAAAGCGCTGCGGGCGACGCGCTGGTCGTGGTCGCAGGCCGGACCAGAGGCGTCAACACACACAGCCGCCGTCTGTCTCTCGTCCTCTCTCTCTCTCTCTCTCTCCATTTCTCTCTTCCTGTCTCCCGGCTTTGTTGTGAAATGTGATGATTAATGAGACGAGTCAGTTACCTCCAGCAGAATGTAAAAACTTAGCCCACGCCCAGAGCCGACTTTCAGATGAAGGGAAAACCTCGGTGAAGAACAAGTAACAAACACTCTGCCTCCTCTTCCTGGCTGCTGGTTTACACTGGAGAGCGCAAGTTAACACGTCGACTGCATCGCTGCTGTCAGGTGAAAACCCCGTCTCTCCAAAATGTCAACTCTTCAGGAACTAAGGAAAACAGACTTGTTTCCAGCTTGACAACGATGTCTTCTTCAGTTTATCTAGCAACTTTTGAAAAGGTTGTAAACATTTCTCAAGCCAGAGAAAGACATCAAAAATATGAAAACCACCAGCATGTAGATAAATTTTTATTTTCCTTCATCGCTGACAACCCATGTTCAATTCCAACGCATACAATGAAGGTTTCTCTTGACTTTTTCTTATTTAACCCCCTTAAACTCATTTTCGCCATATTGTACAACTGTATCACATCCATACTGTGTATCTGCTGGTTGCAGCTTCATTGAAGCTACATCACACTTGTTGCCATTGTTTTATGGCTGCAGCATTGCATCAAATAGAAAAGATCTACATGTCTTGTGCATCATTTTATACACATTTCCCTGGGATTCAGCAGGACAGATTTGGGATCTTTGGAAATGTTTTGATCTCCGCTACAATTTAAAATGAAGTTCTGTGGGTTTGAAGCTCAATGACGGCAAGGTTGAAGAGGTGAGCCATGACCCAAGTATTACCCTGATGTTACTTAACTAAACTTAAATATTATAAAGCCCTCTCACTTGACAGACGTGTGAAAATTATGGCTTGCTATTGCCACATAATCCTTTTGTGTGAAGGGAAAGTAAATTTACTCAAGTGCTTTACCTAAATACAGTTTTGAGGTGCTGGTACTTTGTGAATTTCCAGCACTATGTTGCAGAGGGAAATTTTGTTCTTTTTCCTGCAGTACATTTATCTGACAGCTGGAGTTCCTTTGCAGGAGAAGTTTTTCCATGCAAAACATCAAATGTGATGCATTGTTAGAGTGTAAACTAGCCAACAGTATATGGAGCAGTTAGAGCAGTTAGACACTTCTTACAGGTTAATGCATCAATAATTTAACATCCCATTCTTCACAATGACTACTTTGACTTTTCATGCTTAACTACATTCTACAGCTGAAAAATCTATACTTCCACTTAAGCAACTTTTTGATTTCAGGACTTTTATTTCTAATGGGGCATTTTTCCATTGCTGCTTTTACTTAAGTGAAGGATTTAGGTTTGGCACAAAATAATGAGAGAGCTTAGGTGGAAAGGTGTCTGTTACACCTGAACAGAACAATAATTGGAAAATTGGAAAGCGAGAGCGAGCCAATTTTCCTGCTCGGGGCAGCGAAGAGGTTTTGGGAAGCTGAGGGAAATGATGAGATCAGTAGAATATTAAGAAACTCCCGTCTCCAGCTCTCGTATCATGACGCACTGATATTACAGGTCACATCATAGGATTAACATCATGTCATTTCTCCGCCAGGCCTGGGCTTTTCCCTCTGATGCTCTCCTCCTCTGATGAGACAAAGTGAGCTTTAATGTGCGGAGAGAGAGAGAGAGAGAGAGGGGGAATCGGAGCCGTCGTCGCCAACGTTGAAGCTGTATTGTCTGCTCTCACACATCGTCTAATGATATTTTTAATGAGGGCATTGAGGGAATTTGGCTCGTCAGTTCATTATACCTTTTTTTTTTATAGAATGTTTGCTTTGTTATGGAAACTTCCCCTCACTCCGCCGGGATTTGCTTTTTAAGCTAATGAGCCCAAAACAAGCGGCTTTGAAAAGAACAGGCAGGCAGGCGGCTAGCCTGGAGCAGCCTCTCGCCTCCGCCACGTAGGAAAGAATACATCATTATTAGCTAGTGTCTCTCTCTCGCTCTCTCTCTCTCTTTCTCTCACGCGCATACACACTTCTTCTACCCATTCTCTCTCTTTCATGCAATTGAAGAAATGTGCAGCATGGTTTTTTCTCTCTCTCTCCCTCCTTCCCTCCCTCGCTCTCTCTCTCTCTCTCTCTCACACACACACACACAAACAAAACTCCACCAGCCTCTTTCTATTCATTCACAGCTAAAAGGTCCTGACATCAACAGCAAATCTACTTTAATCCACTGAGGATGGTCAGGAGGAGTGTGTCTGCATTCATGGGAGCAACACGGCTCAATTCCATCCTGTACGTGCACACAAACACACACACACACACACGCACACACACACACACAAAGCCCTTTGATGCACGCTTAGGTCTGAAGCTGCCTGGGCTCATACAAATCCAGAAGTCTTTCCCAGCGATGTTGCTGGATAGGAGTCCGCGCCTGATGTCTGCACTTATGAACTGATGTCTCAATCACAGCCGGTGCAGTCGGAGCCGGAGTGTGCAAGCGTAAGCACATCATCGAGCGTTTCAGCGTCGAGCGCCGGGTGGTTTCAATCTACGGGGAAACATCAAAAAAAAAAAAGAAGAAGAGATAGGAGGCTGGAAAAAGAGAGCAGTTACGGCTCTGTGGATGGTATGGAGAGCAGAGAGCAGCGTTAAAACACTTTGAACCACCGAGGAAAATCTGGGGAATGTGAGTGTGTGTGTGTGGGGCGAGTGTGTTTCTCTGCCTCTACGCTCCCTGACATCTTTGTAATCCCACTTTGACTCCCCCTGCCTATTCCAGGGCACTTGAGCTCGCTCATCTATATTGCATGGCCTGGTAAGACACAGTGTAAAATGCAGTGCGCTGTGACAGCCCATCAATACTGGATGAAGGTTCTGTCACAGCAACCTGTTTCTGTCCCGCCGCCGCGTGGCGAGCGCCGATCCAGGCCACGGGGTGTCAGGGAGGTGTGATCAGGAAGGGAGTCTGGCCTTCGTCCCGGGAGACTCGGGTTCAAACCCTGATGTCGGCAAGCATCTGCCCTGCTGATGTGCTCTTGGGCAAGGCTTTGGTAGCCCAGATCCTACACGGAAATCTCACGAGTTCATGTTTCACATTTGAACTCGCTTCCTGTCTAGCATCCTGCAATACTGATTCGTCTGGGCCCCGTCCAGGCCGTGGTCGGATGATCTGATCATGTGTGTAAGGGGCGGGATCTAGATGGTGACGCCGGAGGAGAGCGACGCCGTTTGAACAGAAACAGAGATGTTAGACTCTTAATGTCTCTGATAAAAACAAACAAACAAACAAACATGGCTACTCAAGCGGAGGTCTCCACTGATGAAGCGATAGAATCGGTTTTAGCAGAAACTGATTCTCTCTCTGAGATAAAAGAAGAACAAACAACGGCACTGAAGGCTTTTATGGGTGGAAAAGACGCTGCTATTCCTGTTAGCTGCTGTTACAGCTCTAGCTTGTTCGTTTACTTAGTGGGTCACTGGCGCTCTGTATCAACATCTCATATTCTGTAACTCTCATTGGCTGTAGGCTGATCTAATCACGCTCATAGTCACAGTGGGCTATGTCCGTTAGCCACGCCCCTTCCACAAACAGTTCAATATTGAGGGGTTCCAGACCTTATCTCATATCTCATTTGAGATGAGAAAGAAGATTTGGTTCCTCACTGTCTCCCCCCCGCCCCTGAATCCTAATAACAAGCAACTTCATGTAGAAAAAATAAATGCTTCTGCTGCATGATTTGTGCTTTCCGGACTACAGTGTATGGATCTGAATAAACTTCCTACATTTCCAAGAATGCTATCCAACTACACAGGAACTGCCTCTTGAGGATGTCAGATCATGTATACATGGCAAGTTCTCTGTGGAAATATGACAAACACCTCACCAAGCAGAAAAAGGGCCTTGGAATGGAAAGTTACATTGCCAATAGATGTTTTCTACCACTTTTTTAGGGTATGTTTTCATACTTCCATGGATAACAGATAATACAGATAATATTTCTAGCACAGGCACAATAAAGATTAATGGCAGAACATTTCCAACTGTCTCAAATATTAACAGTAAACATCAGATTTTGGTGTTCGTCTGAGCAAGAGCTTCTCACCATTTTTCACCAACATTCAGCGATCACCCAGGAAGCTAATTCATCACAGAAGAGGCAGAGGATACAATTTTCTCCTCTGACAATAGCTTCAGTAATCTATAATGCAACACGGCTACGAGACACGTTGCATTTTGCATAAGGGGTGCAACTCTCATTTCTCCTCACCTTTAAAAACGGTCTCCACCTACACATATAACCCTCGGCTGAGAGCGGCATGTTCATTCATGCTCTCTGGAGGTTGTCAAAGGGCATTCTAGGAAAAAGCAGGAAATCACCAACCGAGGCAGAAGCAGGTGAGGCAGGTTAAAGGAAAATTGTGCATATTAAATTAAACTTCATCATAAATCCATTGCACATCACAGATTGATGATGTACGGCAGAATAAAAGTGGATTTTTTTTTTAAAACAAAGGATTCATTAATGAGGTAGAACCATGACTTTGAGGAGTTTATAGTGTTTGGAGTGGAAGCAGCTGGCTGCAGCCATTGGTCTTGGCAGGTTAATTGACTGTGAGCAGGCGAACACAATCTCATTTACAGCTAGAGTAAAATAGGGAGTTTTAGTGTACAGATCAATAGCAACACCTATAGATGTAATTAGATGGTGGGAGTGTGTGTGAATCTGTGTGCGTGTATGTGTGTGTGTGTATGTGTGTGTGTGGGGCGGGTGGACTGTGTCGGATGTTCCTGGGTAGAAGTAACAGTGTGTATTAGGGGTGTGTGTGTGTGTGTGTGTGTGTGTGTGCATGTAGTAAAGTGAATATGGTTGCATGTGAGTCTTTCCGTATGCATATGTGCAAAAAAAAGTACAATCACAGTTGACCTGCAAAAAAATATGCATCTTAAGAAGTCATTCAGTCTCATATTCAGTGTTAAAATCTTGTTTTTCTTCAAACAAGGTAAAAAAAATATGACAGTGGGATGAGATAATCCCATTTTTTTCGAATGCTAATCAACTTGTTTCCAGAATTTTCTTGAATCAAGTCTCATTTTCTTGATCCTACTGGGCTGATCTGCCTTTTTTCTTCCTTGTTTCAACATATTTATACTCTTTCCCAGAAAAAAAAATTCCTGAAACAAGTGAAGCTGCATCGGAAACAAGTGGGATTATCTCATCCCACTTTAAAACAAGATTTTAACACTGAACATGAAATTAAATGACTTAAGATGGAGTTGTTTCTTTTTTTTAGTGCAAACCATCTTATTATTACCTCCAGACCCCGAAAATACGGCACGTGCCCTTATCAGAGCACAAACGTTTGAATTTCCTTGTAATCTGAACTGTTTTAATTGCCAATTAATCTGCTGAAGGCACCGGCAAGCGAACAACAGAAAGTTTTGGCTCCCGCTTTTAATATAGTCAGAGCCATTAATGGCCCTTTGTACTTCTGATAAGACTAAATCGCTCTCCTCGTGAGCGGGCAGCAAAGTTTGACTGTAGTTCATTAATTCTGCTTTATTTGCTGTGACACGCGGGCCATTAAAATCACATGAATCTCCGTCTCCCTCTCGCTCTCATTTCTGCTGAATGACTAATGATATATTCCACGTTGCGCCGTTGCAACTGGGAAATGACAGGTGTGATTTACTGCTTTTAAAAGTGGGATGGGGAGAGTGTCAGGCTGATAGACACACACACACACACACACACACACACAGTCAGCGGCTCCTCAGCTGCAGCGAGATGTAAAGAGCACGCCGCCGCCTTGTAATCTGCCTCTGCAGCTCGCAGTCGGAGCAGAATTACAGCGCGCCGCTCTTAAAATCCTCCCAATGAGCTCTTTTATATGAAAAAGTGACGGCGACGGCGGCTGCTGCGGCGCGGCGAGGAAGAGCAGGGGTGTTATTATTCCGCCATACCTTCTAGAGATGTGATTGCTTCCCCTCTCGAGGACACGGAGAGTCTCAGGCGAGCGTTCACGCAACCTGTTATCCCAGCTCTCTTATCGCCGGTCGCCACGTCGGTAATTCTTTAACTATCAGTGGAGGGGAGCGAGTTGAATGACAGCTCTCTCTCTCATGTACCCTCTTGACTTTCTCGCCTGATTCCCTCCCTTTGCTTCGTCTCTTTCTGTATACTTTTCAGACCGCTTTAATCTCTCTCTTTAAGAAGAAAAAATTCTATTCATTTGTTCCCCTTCCGTCCTTCGCTTCAACTCGCTCTCTCCGCAGCGACTCCCCTTGCTCCCTTTTCGCATTATTCTTCTTCGTTTGAGGCCAAGCTCAAGATGTTAAATTAATAAAAAACCCTTTTTTCAAATCACGCCGCCGAATCTCTGGACTGGTGCAGCGCGGAGATAAAGGCCTGCTTTGGTCTCTTTCAACCTGTGAGAACTCTGAAAACAGAAGAGCTCTGAAAATCGTGCCAGCTAACAACAGGTTGCCAAGACAGATTGAACTTAAGGCCAACACTCATCAGATATCAGACATCAGATATGCATGATAAAAGCCAGAAGATATGACTGAGAGATACGCAGATACATGCAGATGATAGATGTAGTGGCTCAGTTAGGTGTTATATTGGTATTACTGTATGTGTGTGTGGATCAATTCCCTTTTAAGTCATCCATACTGCAATTTATTCAAAATTTATAGGTGTGGATGATGCAAAAGTGCTGAGGATTTATTGATGTGAGGACCTTTTAAACTCATCAGACAAAAAACGCATTTGATTGGTGAGTCTATATGGTTCTCATCGGACTGACTCGCTGGTAGATTATGCGCTTATTCGTTGTCAGTTGAGTCTAAAGGGTCCTCACTCCAATCGAGCCTCTGCAGTTTTACTTGGTGCAGCTCTCGAAAGAAATTTTAAATCTGCACAATGCAATTTAAGAATCAACCGACAGTCCTGCAGCTCACGTGTGCTTTCTGCAGACTTTTTGAGCTGTAGGGATAAATCCAATACCGACTCACGTGAACCGGCCATGTTGCTGTTTTCATCCCTTTTCTCCTCTCCAAAGTTAGTCGCCAAAATCCACACTGGACTCAAGCACCTCCCCTTAATTTCCCTACCTGTTTTAAAGAAGCTCTCGTCCCTCCCAGCTTGCCTTCCTTATTTAGGGGATGCAATCTGTATTTATTTTCCATGTAATTATTTATTTATTTTCTGTATTTTTCTGCATATGTTTATTGTTTATTTTATATTGCACCTGTCCCTTTTTGGTATGTGTATTTTTATTCTGCACTTTGTAACGTTTAAAAAAGGTGCTAATATAAACTTTTACTTACTTACTTACTTACTTACTTACTCCCATTACTAAAGATCCACAATGGCCAAATCTGCAAAAAGGTGAAAGGCAAAAAGGCAACAAGTGTAAGGACTTATAGTTCCCTTAGCGTTTGGTTTAGCTGAGCTGTTAGCCTGCAGGCACAAAGGTTAGCGAAGTTTGTCCCAGTACTGACATGACATCTAATTTTGGAGGGGGAAGAGACAGAAGCGGCTTTGTGAAGAATTTACATGCAAACTTGTTGCTTCATACCATGTAGTGGTCAGAAAAAATCGCAGAGCATATTTAAGGCAAAAAATATGAATCACCATCAACACTATCTTGAATTTCCAAGGGAACTCAAGATAGTGTTGCAAGGTGATTTGCACAATTCAAAGCATCATACTGACAAATTGAAGCATCACTAGGTGATGTACGCTTTTATCTTGTGACACGATGAACTGTTCAAATCCAGATTCTGCACATTTCTCCAGACGCACTGATTGGTTCACTTGAGGATGCCGTCCAGCTGGCATCTCTGCTGGCGACAATGCATGCGTGTAATGTCGCTTTGGGAGAAAATGTAGCTTTAGCGGCAATATTTTTTTTAACTTTGCTCTGAGCTCTAAGAACACGGCGTTGTCTCGGCGCTGTCAGGAAACACCCGACAGCGCGTCCTTTCCTTTCAAAACAAGGAGAGACAGAAGCCCGTGCTGTAACCTCAGTCTTGGCCTTGAAGTGGAAACCAGGCTTGAAGGTCAAAGTTCACCGCTGGCTCCAGGCTATGAAATGTGGACTGCTGATGATGCTGCATTTCACACCACAATCAAACAAGTGCATCCCTATAAATAAACACAAACACACACACACACACGCACACACACATTGAAATGCTGGGCATGTGTTGCATATTTGGAGTGTTTCCACCGTTCACCTGCATTCTGAGCACCTGTCTCTCTTCACATACACTGTCTTTTACTGTGTGTGTGTGTGTGTGCATGTGTGTGTGAGTGTGTGTATGTGTGTGATTTTCCCTACAGCACCATCCTCACTCATTGCAGTCACCCAGTCAGACTCTTTCTCAGCCAGAAGAGTAAAATTTGTAATTTGTTTCGTCATTCCCATTCCTCAGCCGTTGCTTAATCACCTTGAGACTCTCTCTTTCTCTCCCTCTCTCTCTCTCTCTTTTTCTGTGTGTGTTTTCATGCCAGTGGGGCAGACATGACTGACATCCCCAAGGCGAGACAGATGGATAAGAGAGCGAGTGGGAGAGAGAGATGTCATTCACACATGACAAATCAAACTTTGATGCAGCAGGTTTTCTTCAAACCTCCTTCTGAGACATGAAGCAAGAATATAATCACACACACACACACTACTTGCACATGTAGAGCGAATTCAATCTTTAATTTCATCGTCCCATTTGAGCTGCATGCATGTTGGAGCTCTACATTTTAATGCCAATCAATAGCTTACTGAGCCATCAGCATTAATGCAATTGAATAGGATTGTGTGCAACTGTAGTGGAATTAATGTATCTGAGCTGCAGGAGAGTCAGGACACCGCGCTCAACATTTTCACCAGAGAGATCAGTATGATTGACAGCTCAGAGTATTGATTGCAGCAAGTGTGTGTGTGTGTGTGTGTTTGGGGGAGGAGGTGATGGTGGGTGGTGGGGGGTATGCACACACACCCACACAATTCCATCCAAACACCATTTTTGTGGGTTGAAAGAGAGAGATGATGGAGAAGGCAGGTAGAAGAAGACAGGTTTGGGAGTGGCGAGTTACATATAATGACATTACATAATTAAATTACATTACAGTTACTGTGACTACTAATTTTTTTGGCTACGGTGAAAGTGAATGTCATTTTTTTGGTTCCTGCTAATAATTTTGTCCTTTAAATATGTTAAACTGTGACATAAGAAAGACAACAGGGGGGATCGGTTACATGTTATTGATTTAATCTATTTTTAAATGTATATTTGCTATCAAACTAGGACCAGAAACACATTCTGAGACAACTTCAGTGTCAAGCTACTGTAACGCTAAGATAAAGCTAAAGCTAGCTTAGCATTACAGCTAAGCTAGCTAGTGATCAAATGTAATAAGTTACATTACTTTGGTAAGCAAAATAGTTACATTGTTCATTACACTCTTAGAAGGTTAACTGGTAATCTATACCCGATTACATTTCAAAGTAACCTCTCTAACGCTGCACACACATGCTCTTTGATTTGAGAGGTCTCTCTGTATCACGATTCCCTCTCAGCTGCGTCCCTGTATTTCTCATTATTGTGACACAACGGTGATTAGTCTTGTTAACTCCACCGAGCTCCCCGCTAGACGCTCATTTAATCTCTTAAACAGGAAGGTGCACCCCAGCCATTAATGGAATTAGATGCCACGTGTGGAGAGGCAAAAAAAAAGGGTTAAAAAAAAAGAGCATTAGACATCATTTCAAACAAATGAGACGCTTTGAAGTCTCGCATATATTACGGCTCTATAGTGCATCGTGCTGCAGAGAGAGTGCACTCTCAGGCCACCAGCTCTGCCGAGGCCTGCAGATTTGAATGACTCTAATGTATGCCGACACATGAAAGGAGAGATATAAGCATGTGAAAAGTCTCTCTCCTTGCATCTTTAAGTTTCCAGCTGGCTTTGTGTGTCCACAGGGTAATCTCTCTCATGTTAACACCCTCTCTCCATCTCTCTCTTCACCTCCATAATAACAGTCTCCTTCCAACTTGTTTCCCGCTGTAGTACTATAACTCTCTCTCTCTCTCTCTCTCTCTCTCTCTCTCTCTCTCCCTCTCTCCCTCTCTCCATCTGCTATTCTTCCCACCATCACCTCTCCCTCTCTCTCTCCCACGCCCCCGTCATTTCCCCCTCTTTGCATCACTCTTCCTGTTCTTCTTCCTCTTCTTTCTCTTAATTACCAGCCTACTCAGCAGTGAGTAATGAATACGTTGCCGGCATGTTTTATCGCGGCGGCCTCGGTTTGTCGTTTTCTCCTCCTCCCGTGCCTTCCGCCACATTGACGGAGCGAGGAGGATGGAGGGATGGAAGGATGGAGGAAGAGATGGATGGATGGATGGGGATTGAGGCTTTAGTTTCAAAGCCAGAACCATAAATGCCAAATAAAACCTGACAGAGAACCGGCACAAACTGCCACACATCAACAGCAAAGCACATTATAGACTACAGCTCACCTTTATAAACTGTTTTATAACATTTGCTGACAAACCTCTGAGGCCATGTTCACACACAGCGTTTTTTTTTCTCAGCTGCTACCATCTATATTTACATAGACTCCTATGGGAAGCAGCTGTTAAATGCTTAAAAAGCAGCTGTTCTCAAAATGACGGCCAAAAAAATCATTATTTTTTTTTTAAGTTGAAACAAGTTCAGCTTTTGAGAACAGCAGCCAGTTAATGCTTTTTATCAGCTGACCAGTCATGCTGAGAAGATCAGATACAGAGCTCTGAAATGGTGACGGTGTGCTTAAGACAGTTTTTTTGTGTTTTTCTTTTTCTTGGCAGAAAAAATGCTCTTGGCAGCTCCTCTTTCACAGAGAAAAAAAAACAGCATGTGAACACAGCCGAGGCAATAATGTGACATCAATAAAGGCAGTAGCTATACTTCTAAAATGCTCCCTTTATCGATGACATCGCATCTAATCAAAATAGACCAATGTCAGGGGACCAAACAAAAATTGTATAAAGTTTTGCAATGAAGATGACTGGGAAAATAATCAGGAAAATAATGAGGGAAGGAGGGAAAGGAGGGAGGAAGGAAGGAGGGGGGGGCACAAGGAAGGATGAGAGGAAAGGAAGAGGAGAAGGAATGAAGGAAGGAGGCGGTGATGCTGCGAGCTCGGCGCCTCGGATTGTCAGAAAACTGTCAGTGATGTTTTGCTGCCAAATTAAATGTGATTATAAATTTATAATTCTGACTTGACGTGCTCTGCTGTCATTTTGGGAGTATTTGAGTCACTCAGGCTTGACTCCCGTCCTTCTTCTACTTGCTCTCAAAATTCTCCTGTCTTGTCAAAAAATACGAAAAAAAAAAAGCTTCATATTTACTTCTAATATTCTATCATAAGGCCTAGTCACATGGGAAATCAGTGGTACATCGGATGTAATTGTAGAAAGTCAAGATTTTACAGGTTGTCACTTTCTCATTTGACATGGCAAAACTTGAAGTTTGCTAAAAAAAAAAAAAAAAAAAATACTCTGCTACGGTCTCTATTTTCTTTGACAGGAGGAAGATAGAAACTGAAAGTCTAGAACAAGAGAACTAAATTGCGAGCCAAAAGCAAACCACGGCTGAAATTATTAAGGGTTCGAATCACTCGGTCTTCACCAAAACACAACGTGTCATTTGTGCAGGAATTTTCATTTTACAAATTACACACATGGCAGATCTGCATACAATTAAAATCACTGACGACCCCTGCAATTATTAGACATCACTTTCACTTCACATCACCAGGTAATCAGACAGGGCTACAGATGATTATTGTTGCATTCACTGTCTTTGCATTCTTTACGCTGATATTGGAGCCATACAGTGGGAGTTTAAGGCTTATTCTTCGGTGAAAGTCACTCTTGATGAGGACACCAAGCATAATGCCGAAAATGTAAATGTAATGTAAATGCAAAGCCGTGTTTCCACTCCAGCAGAGAGGAGAAACGCAGTGTGAAGAAGGTCACATGAGACTACCGGGCCGGGAGTCTGGTCACATTTTAAGTCGCCTGCTCGAATTCTATTATCTAATGAAATGAAATGAAATCCTAATGAAATTTCTACATGTGGCGGCATTAAGCTCCGTTGCTCATTATTCCAAAAGGACGTTCAGAGAGAGGACAGTTGGTCGGGGTTGAATCTGGTTATAACTCTCATTCAGCAGTCACCTAAAAGGGGGCCAAATGCAAGTTTCTGCGATGGGCCTTAATTGGTCTGTGATATGGAACAGATTACTAGATATTGATGGAGTCTGGGGGCTTAAATGATAGAGTGGTGGGGTTTGTGGCTGCATGGCAATTCGTTTGCATCCACTTACTGGCTAAGAGAATCTGAGTGGGGCAAGTGAGCAAGAATCAGAGTCGCTTAATTTGCCAGGTGCAATGAATTTAAAGGGTTTTCTCGTGGTGATATTAGTGCAGGAACAAACTGACAGTTCTCATAGTAGCCTAAGTGCATGCATATTTGCATATTTAGTTGTAATATTGTGATCCGATCGCTCAAATCACCTTCAGAGCTGGGCAGGGATGAACTGAGCCACATAGCTTTTGTAGAGTGAATGTGTATCAATGCTCCCAACAACACTGGAAGAACACCAACTCCCTTTGTTGGAGCATTTGAGTGGAGTGTTGGCAGTGAAATACAAATCTGAATAAAGTTTGCTTCTGCAGTAAGATAGTGGCATTTTCATCAGGCAGTCCCAACAAAAATACAGAGGTTAGACAAAGCTGGTGAGCTCAGTGAAGCTCCCGTGGAAATTGGAAGGGTGAAATTACTCGTGAGAAATTAAACTGAACTAATCCGAGCCAATCAAACATGTTCAGGGAATCTCCCTTTTCACTTACCGCCACCCTTGCTGAAGCTCCCCTGTTTCCTTGGACTTCCTTGGGCCTCAGTTTTCCTCATGGAGAGGATTTTTGGGGTTTCACATCTGCCCACACTGTCCTCAAGGAAACACAAAGAGTGAAGGTGAAAAATGAGTGGTTGGCGAAATACGGAGGATCTGTTCAATCTATTGAAGAGGCTTGTAGAAATCATCAAGTATCAAATTCAAGACAACAACTTTGTTTAGAGAATTTAGCATCGCACTTGGATGTACTTGCATGTTTACCCACCGGTTTTGGGAAAAGTCTGATCTTCCAAACATGGCTGATGATACATGGATTGCTACCAAAAACAAATCCCAAATTCCCAGAGCACGCAATCATATTAGTAGACTCTCCCCTTACATCAATTATGGATGAAGAAGTTGTTAATTTGGTCTGAAAACGTCTCTGTTGTCAGTATTTCACATCTAATCAAACTTGTGTCCATTGGGACTATTAACAAGTTGTTCTTCTTCTTAGTTTTTTTACAGCAGTTGGCATCCTTTGAGTTGCATTACTGCCTCCTACTGGGTTTATCCCATTAAGATGTTGCACTTGCCTGTTCACATTTAGACATCCACAGCTGGAGAAACCAATGAGAGTGCGGTGGGTGGGCCTTATTAGCTCCACCCCTTTTTCCACAATAATCAGAGACTCTTTCCCAGGTTTTCTGCTCTGTGTGGAGGGGAAAGCCTGGGAACAAGTTTACTTATCATGTGTTATATAAGAGATGTAAGCAGCACTTCCTACTGTAAACCACAACAAGGTCAAATAGGACAGACAAGTATTTAACATTTATCATCCAAGCCTGTCCTATAGCTTTGGTAAAATGATTTTGCCCATGAATGTTTGTAATTTGAGTGTGCAGTGATATAAAAAATCCTTAAATCCTTTACTTAAATAAAAGCAGTGGTGCTGTAATGGACAAAAGCCTCATCAAAACTGAAAGTCCTCCACTCAAAATCATACTTTAAAATATAGAGGTATTATAAATGAAATGTACTTACATATGAAATGTAAAAGCAGCCACTGTGAAGGATGTTTCCTTTCAGAGTGTTACATTACTGATGCATTAACCTGTAAGACGTATTTGAATGTTGCAGCTCTAACTGCTCCATATACTGTTGGCTAGTTTACACTCTAACAATGCATCACATTTGATGTTTTGCATGGAAAAGCTTCTTCTGCAAAGGAACCCCAGCTCTCAGATAAATTCAGTGCAGTAAAAAGTACAAGATTTTCCTCTGAAATGTGGTGCAGGAAAAGTGCAAAGTCTCACTACATGGAAATACTCAAGTACCAGTAACTCAAAACTGTGCTTAAATACAGTATTTGAGTAAATACACTTAGTTACTTTACACCTCTGGTTATCTAGATGGTAAAACTCTCTTTAAGTGGCTATCTTTGTGCTATATTTATCCATCGGTACCAATAATTTTTCACACCGTATAATCATGACCTACAGCTGCAGAGTGCTGAGTGTACTCTGAATGTACAAAATCTTAGGAACATCTTTCTTTCTGAAATTGAGTTGCAGCCCCTTTTGCATAATCCATATCTCAATTGTCTCAAAGCTTAATAATCCTTCTCTGACTCGTCTCCCTCTCTTTATCTACATCTCCTCCTTTGTAATTGGTATAGATTTAATGGGGGGGGAATCAATATGGGATAATGGCTTTTACCTGGATTCACCTTACTGTTATGAAAAGACCAAATGCCCCAAATATTAAGCTTATAGTGTTATGTGTAGTCTGATATTCATACTATATCTTGCACTCCCTTTGCACAGTATGTGAAGTCCTGTTGTCCTTGCACCATCTGTCTGTATGTGCTGCAATAGCTCTCATTGCATTTCTGCACTGATATCACAGGATCAAAGTCAGGTTACAAAAAAATAAAAAAAGTAGTTTGCAATCAAGGCCTGACCTTCCCAAAAATATCCTCCTAGTGCTCAGCATTTCAGAGTAGCAAGGACCCCCTCCGCCCTGCCTCCACCCTCCCCGCTGAGCGCTACACTTCTCTCCCAGCATGCCGGCGTGTCCACAGGCAACGTCTGCCACTCCTGTACCCAGGAAAGTGAGCTGGAGTCAGGCTTTGAGCTCTGCAGGAGAGCCCCTGGATGGCCTGGATGAAAGCGGGAGCCTCTCCGGCAAGATCAATCCCTGTGAGACTTCGCTCTCGGGACATTTGAGGGCGAGAGAGGCGGCAAACGAGGAAAGAGAGAAAGAGAGGTCGGAGTCAAGAAAGGGAGACGTGGAGGAGCGGGTGAAGGCATGGTGGGAGGGAGAAAGGTGAAGAGGGAGAGAAATTCAATAAGGTGCAGGCGTGTAGGAAGTGGAGGAGGTGAGGAGAATGGTGGAAAAGAGATAGATGTGGAGGTAGAGAGAGAGATGTAGAATGAAAGGGAGAAAGAAACAAAGAAAACAAGGAGCTTCATCTGAGATTCTTTGGACCTATCACAAACGTTTAGAATACAATGATGTTAAATTTGGAGTTATAATGGAGGATGGAAAACTGAAAGCCACGTATAAAACCAGACCGATTTCTGCTTTTCTTGAATGAGTTAAGAGAGTTCACAAGGACAAAAAAGCCTAAAATATTTATAAAAGAAATGTTTTTCTTAAAACAAGCGGGAAAAAAAACGGTATAAATATGTTGAATCAAGGCAAAATAAGGCAGATCAGCCCACTAGAATCGAGAAAATGATCCAAGAAAATTCTGGAAATTGATTGGAGCATTGGAAACAAGTGGGATTATCTCATCCCACCGGCAGATCCCCCTGCCCCCCTTTTTTTTCTTTTTGAAGAAACAAGATTTTAAGACTCAATATAAGACTACATGACTTGTTAATATGGAGATATCATTTTTTTTTCAGTGAACAAATTATTAGAAGTTATGCTACAAGGTATTAGATAATTGGTTCTGGAGTTCATCTGTGCTCAGACAATACTATTTTATACTCAAACACACACACACACACACACACACACAAACACACACACACACAGACTCCACAAAATCCTCGCCATCAATACTCAGCCGCCCACTGAAGAAAAACAGGATTCCTCTCAAAGACAAGGAGGCATTCTTACGTGTGTGTGTGTGTGTGTGTGTAGGGGGATGTGTTTGTGTTTGTGTTTGTGTGTGGTGGTGGAGAGGAGGTGGGGGGCGGGGGGGTTGTAAACAAGAAGATGAATTCACGGCGTCTCTGGCTTTCATTCCTCTATCGATGTGTTTATCTGCTGTGGGCCAGAGCTGAAAGCCGCCCCGGTGAGCCGAGTTCGTGCCGAGTCCAACTCTGATGTTTGGAGCCCCTTCTCTCACCAGGATCAAAGGATCACTGCAGCCCACGTGTGCGCAGATGTATCGGGTTTGTTGTGTCTGTTTGTTTGCGTGTTCGGGTTTTTTTTTTTTTTCTTCTTTGACACAGATCTCTTCACAACCGTCGAACATTAGGAATCGGAGGCATGCAGGATGCGGTCGTCTCCCGGCTGCCTTGAAGAGACAACTGAGGGATGTTTTCCAAGATAAGTGCTGTTACACCGCCGACGTTTAAGCCAAGAAACAGAAGAGAAGTCATCTAAAAGTAAATGAGTCGTTCAATTAAACTGCTAATCTGCAAAGTCCATCTTTGATGCGAAGAGCTAATTGCGTTAATTGCGTAATTAGGTTTTCTGCACTGCACTTCCCAGAGTTCACCTGTCAATCAAACAGTGTGACGTCTTTTTATTTAGATTTTCTGATGAGGGACTTTCTCTGTCTGTTCGACCAATTCTTCTGTTTATTCCAAATAAATCACTGCTGGATGTATCAAATGCAGCACCTCCTGTGTGTCAAAGATTTTTTCCTGGAAAGACTTACCAGACACCAGGGGTTTAGAAAAGCAAATATAAAAGTTTTCATGAAATGTGAATTGATTAGACTCTGTTTTTTGTTTTCACTATCCTCAGAATGACTTAAGACATCTTGGAGATTTGGCTCAAATGTGGGTGGAAAAATGAGACATTCCAAATATTTGAGTTATCCAGAAAAATGCATTTTGAACCTATTAATTTGCTAGCTATATATCAGCTATATTCTCCGTAACACTTTTTTTGGCTTCTACTGCCAACTTATTAACTGCATGGACTAGCAGAAGTTTCTTTCTTAAGTGGGCGTGTTCTTAAAGAACAGCCTGTCAGTGAGGTTGAATTGCCAGCCGGCCTCTCTGGCATCCACAACCACCTGTCAACCTAAATGTCTCCAGGCGTAGTTGTGTGTCCATGTAAATGACTTCATATGGCTGAATCGCTATTGTGACTGTCATCAGAGAATTGATATGTTGTAGATAGTTACTTTAAGTGCTATAAAATTTCAGGGCTAAAATTTACCCAATAGCCCTGTTTTGGTGCAGAAACCTACCTCAAAATTGTATTAGGATACATTTTTGAATGACTGATTTATTGTAAAGAACAGATTCCACTGTGCTCAATAATCTTAACATTAAAAAATAATACTTAAATAAAAGCAGGAGAAAAGCAAATGAAAAATCCACTGAAACAGGAGAAGCAGATTTTCAAACTCAGAAAAACCCAGCATCCCTCAAATATTCCACTCGAGTACACAAACAACATTTGTAACGTCCCACCTTTCTGCCCCTCTTCATTCCGTCGTCTTGCCACCTCCTCCGACCCTCACGCCCCTCCAGCGCTCCCGGCTCTGTGAGGATTGGATCTACGTAAAGGCTCGGCTCAAGACAAGCGAAGCGCGATGGAAAGGAAATGAACAAGTGTCTGCTTGGCAGGACAGCTGGTACCGCCGGTCCTGCCCCGGGCCCCGGGCAGCCTGCCCTGCATGAAGAAACGCCTGCTAGGACCGAAACCGACCTCTGTCACTCTGTGTCCGTCTGGAAGAGTGTGTTTCATTAAGTCTGAATCAGACCATCTTTCTCCACAGATCCTCTTTCTCTGCCCCTCCTTCCTTCATTGAAAACTTTTCCCAACATCAACTCCCCTTCTTTCTCTCCTTTCCATCCTCTTTCCTTTATGTCCCCTGTTGATATGTCGAAATCATCTTAGATAATCTCCAGGATTGTCATAGAGGGAAAACCCACCTAAATTGAGTTTTTAGGCCGGCATAAATCTTTCTGACAAAAATTTATGATACACATTAGATGAAGCTGTACCGAACTGATGTAAATTATGTGAACATAAGGTCCTTAAGGGGAAAAATCATAAATTATTGCGTCTGGGAAAGTATAGATTAATGACTCCCTTGACACGGGTGATCAGATCAGTGCAAAAAACACATGGAAAGTCTAGGTGTAAAAATGCACCCAAGACACATTTAAGCTCTGATCATCCAAACCACCTCTGGAGGTGCTCAGAGATGCATTTGGCCACATTAACAACAAACATGTAGGCACTATGTAAATGGAATATCTTTCAAATGTAAATATACCATAAAACACACAAAACAGGACGGCAGGCAGCTCAGAGAGTAAAATCAAAGATGGTGGATAAAAACAAAGATAGCACGTACCTGATGCAACAGCAAAACAGTAAATAACAGACAGGAACCTGCAGAGCAGACCAGAGTAGATTAGTATGGCAAGCCAGAAGGTTCACTATTAGTTTTGTCATTTGTGCATGTTGGCATGAATGAGAAAATGTGAGAAATTTGCCATGTTAGCAGACATTTTTCTGTTTCCAGATTGACCAAAATATGAATGTGTTGTCAGTATATTGAGCAAAAATCATGGTGTTTTGATAAATAGTTATTGACAAAAGGCAATAACTAGTCTCACAAGTAAGTAATTAAGTCCACTGTCTTTGTTTTTACCCTCCATCTTTGGTAACATCCATCAAAAATGGACTGCCAGGATACTAAAGGACATAAATATTATGAGAGGAAGTGATATGCATGACAGTCTGTCATTTCAAAGTTTATCCTGGAGAAGCATTTTAAATGCCAGGTGTAAATATAATCCAACTGCATCAGATCTAGACACGATCCAGATATAATAATGTCAGGTGCAGGGGTGTCCAACGTTTATATTGGATGTTTGCCAAATGATGATCACCAGCTGAAGCTCAGAGATTTTATTTACCACAACATCACTGATGACCCGTCTCTCTGCCTCTTCCTTGTCATTCACTCCCGTCGTTGGCAGAGACGCCGCGGAGCAGCAGGGCAAAGCGGACCAGTGCCTAATTAAGGGGTCAGAGAGGGGAAGGGAAAGGCACTACGATTTAACACCGGACTAATTTCATTATAACCCATCGTCCTGCTCTGCTCAGGCAGGGCGACCCGCACTGAGCTGAGAGAGAGAGAGACACCATGGAAGATCAGCAGCTTATGTGCCCACGCAACAGGCAGGCAACTGCGTTCTTCCTCTGTCTCTGTCTCTCTCTCACACACACACACACACACACACAGGCAATGCAAACACATAGATAACGTATTGTAACCACATACGCAAGCCTTGTCTGTCTGAGCCTTGTCTTGGGGCTTACATGCAGTTTCCATGAAAAATTGCAAGAGAATAAAAACTACTACTTCATTACCATCAGACCATTGCTATGTGCAACCATTTTGTTTGCTAGCTACATGTCGGTGCCTAGTTTTGCAGAGATGGACAGAATGCATCAACATACAGTAGTTATAATTACAGTTGCATTGCGCTGCTGTTTCCCATCTAATGTTGCCATCTCATTCTCTGCATATATGAGACAAAAGAATGTCTTGATTTCTTCTTCTGTCCACCTGTACCAGTTTACGTTACCACCGTCTGCCATGGCAGCAGCTCTGTCTGAGGTCAGAGGTCAAAAAGCGGTTGGTCATGTGATTAAAGCCTATGCGCATCTCCTGTTTTTGTTTTATATTATTTCTTTTTATCCACCTCAGGTAAGTGTTGCACTTTTACTCGCATTTTTGGGATTTTATTCAACATTTACCGTTTCCATCCGGCATTTTGTATTCGATATGGCAAAATGTGCATAAAAAGGAGCTGATGGAAATGTGGTTATTGTAAACAAAGATCTTTTCTACTCAGTCCTTTGGCTTCAGGAGACTTGCATCATGCTGCATGTGCTGTATGGAGTGTTTTTGTTTGTATATTTGGTCCTTTTTGGAACTCTAAAAAGCGCCACCTATTGACTTCAGTTGAGAGAAAGCTGCTGTGCTAACTTCCCCCCTGTGTGTTTGTATGGACAAAGATACTGATACTGTTTCAACTGGCAAGTGAGTAGATAAGGACAGAATTTTCTTTTATTGGGTGAGCATTTGCTTTAATGCTAATGAGTTTGCCAGTGAAAAAGGTTATGCCTACAATTTCAGTAACATAGGCTGTTTAATTGGTCGACCCAGACCTTAGCAATGGCATCTTTCATATATTTTTACCTTTTAAAGAGATATACCCAGACATTGGTGTGCACATGCATGCTCTACAGCTCGTCTTGTAAAAGGTACCACTGACAGTTTTGGTGAGAATTTTCCCTGCCTGTGCAGCAACTGGCTCCTGCATCTATAAAGGCAGGCTTTCCTATCTGTGAAGCTCCACATTTGAGATGAAAAATGCTCCTGAATGTGGATCAGATTTGCAATAAAAGCCGTGGGAGATAGCAGACAGAGGAGACCTGTAAAAGTCCTCTGTGCTATTGGCTGACGAATAACCTTTCTTCTCTTCATTTTCTCTGGCTGCTCTTTGCCACCAGTGCAAAATATTATCTGACTCTGCTGCTGATAATCCTAATGCTCAGCTGGAAGCAGCATGGACTGATGTTGGTCACTTAGAAGGATGTTAAATAACCGACTTTATTAAAATCCAATTTAATATATTCATGAATAGGCATAATGGCTCCAACAATGTGCTCTGTGCCCTGAAAGAGAGCTTTGCCTTGCAGGATTTGATCAGCCTGAACACAGACAGGAGGGAAGCAATCAGGAGATAAACACTCTTTAATTAACCCTCACTGGATGCAGCACTAATTGCATACAAACAATACAAAACAACGTCCAACACGGTAGCCTACTGACTCAAACCACAAAATTCAGTACCATACCCTGTGCCTTCATGCCTCCCTCCCCTTATACCATCAAACAAAATAACAAATATGGTGGAGGGATAACAGGTTTCAGGTACAGCTCATTTTCTGTCTCTGCCTATCTACCATCAACCAAAGTTTGATTCAAAGATACCAAAATTGCTCCAAAACACCTTAAAGGGATTGTTACCATTTTGAAAAACTTGATATTATTTCACTTACCCCTTAGCTGTTATGTAGGACAGTGGAGGTGCCATCTTCCTTTCATCGTTACCAGGTACCAGAAACTAGCTGGATGCTCCAAATGCTAACCGTTAGCCACCTGCCATTGAGTTGTACTTCCCCCCAGCTAACAATCTGAAAAATAACTGCTAAAATAACCACTCCAGTTGATAAATAAACAAAGTTTGGGTTTGATTATGTGTGTCAGAATTTTTGTAATCCAAAATGGTGTAAAAAATGTTGACCGTCATTAAAAAATCACCAAAAATCATTGGTAGAACTATTTTCTTGTTTGATAGCTCTCTGTGCTGCATGTGCTAGCTAACATGCTACTTCCCCCCGGCTAACATTCTTAAAAAAAAGCTGCCACTCAAGAAAATAGTTCTACCATTGTTTTTTTTTTTTTTTTTTATCTTTGATTCTGACACACATCACCAAACCCAAACTTTGTTTATTTATCAACTGGAGTGGATTAAGGCAGTTATTTTTCAGAATGTTAGCAGGGGGGAAGTACAACTCAATGGCAGGTGGCTAACAGTTAGCATCTGGAGTATCCAGCTAGTTTCCGGTACCCGGTAACGATGAGAGGAAGACGACACCACCACTGTCCTACATAACAGCTAGGGGGTAAGTGAAATAATATCAAGTTTTTCAAAATGAGTGAACTATCCCTTTAATAGATTTACTAAGAGAGGATTCAAGATGCAGTCTTTAGCCACATTAATATCAGATCAAAATGGTTAGGATGATTGTTTTGGTATTTTTTTGTTGTTCATGGACAATGTTTTATTGCTTATATTAAAAGACCAGTATTTTTTACTTCAGGTGGTGCTAGTTGCCCACCATCTGACCGCTGATTCTCGTAACATAACGGTTAAGTTGACCGATGTCCCAAAAACTCGACGTGTTCCTTTAAGGCTGGATTATTAAATGCACAAACTGTGACGGATCAGTTCACGACTTTGACTCAGGGTTTCTTTGTTTGTATTCAGAACAGATTTACTTTGATGTATCATAACAAATAAATGTCATTTCATCTATTTATTTCTACATGTGACAATCCACCATGACAACTCATCTCTCTCTGTCCCTCTCCCTGATTACCAGGCAGCAAAACATCACAAGCTAAGACCTTTGTTTATTTGTCTCTTTGCAAGAATTTCTCTCTGTTTCTCTTTCTCTCTCTCTCTCTCTCTCACACGCACACACACACTGCGCACTGCAAACTCAGAAGCACACTGTAATTCCTTACATGCATTTTTACACAGTGGCATGTTTATACATACACAGACATACACACACAGATGCACACACACATACTTTCTCCATTTCATCTGTTTATTTCTGCATTTAATTATACAAAACAACAAACCGTCTTTGGCGGGAGTCTCCAGAAAGAGAATGCTGGCACTGTTGCAATCCAGTTGGCATCTGTACAAGCAGGATCAGTGTGGAAGCCACAGCACTCGTACACACAGGAAGACATCTGAGTGCAGAGGAAGAGGCTTCGGTCTCCGGGAGCTTCAGAGCATTGATCTTGAAGAGAGTATTTATAGAGCAGCGCAGTTTGGGACAGGAACATCCTTCAGTGTTTTAAACCGCTGCAGATTCATGGGGTACCTCGGTTTGAACCTGAAGTGCCTCGCTGAGCGAGCACACAAAGTTCTTTCCAGAGTTCAAACTGTAAATAACACCAGAACGAAAAGCAATAGAATACAATGGAGCAGAATAGATGGCTTTCAGGTGACCTAACACATCTTTGACAGGCTTAGGTCTCACGCAACAGTGATAGTTGATTGCATTTCTGAATATATGACTCGGGGTCTAAATAGAGCTCATTATGTATGTTTGATTTCTGTTATTTTTGACAAGGACCTAATCACTTCACCACTGATGCAGTTTATATCTGTTTGACTTAGTGCTGATAATCAGCAAAGTGCTTTCTTGTTATAAACAGTCTACAGTGGCAGGTTCATCATCAGTGTGTCCAATTCCGGCAAAAAATGTACAATTAATAACAAATTTAATTCATGTTGTACTGTTTTTTATAAATTAACAAGTCAACAGCAACTGTGACGTCCAAGAGAATTGGGTACAAGTCAAGAATATGAATGTAAAAATACAATTTCCCAAAGGTTCATCAAATTTGACCCAGTAGATACTGAGTGCGACTATTAAGGCCCTGTTGTCCTGGTGGTGGTCCTGTGGTGGACCGTTCAGGTTTATATTTAAATTCCCAGAGTCAAAATCCATCGTTCCCCAGAGTTTTGTCCAAAATGAGCCAGCAGGAGCAGAGAAATCACATGTAAGAGACGGATAGACAGAGACCAATCCATCGTCCCTTACCTGATCTTCAAATGTTTGGGACAATAATATCATTATGTGGTTTGTCATACTTTTGCGATGAAAAATGGTTAAACAATTCCAGAAACATATGTAAAACACACTATTAATTCAGGCACATCCTTTGTTTTGATTGAGCCAGCAAATCTAGAAATATTAACAGCAACATCTTGAATCTACCAGATGTGCAAACAACCTAAAAGATATAAACCAGCCATCCTCACAGTGGTTACCAGCCACACTGTAGATATAATCACACTGGGTAAAGGAGCACACGTGGAAATTGATCATGATTTATTCTATCCTGTCTGTGTTCTGGCGTTTTTTTTGTTAGCTATAAAAAACAGTTTGTGCTTCACGTTCATGTTGATCTGCTTTAAAAATCTACAGATGTTTATGAATAATAATGATTAATAATTCAATATTTAGCTTCTAAACTATGTATGAATTTGCATCATTTGCATAGGAAACTTAAAAGTAGAGTGTGTGTGCGCGTGTCCAGAATTGGACACAATCCAATTCACTGACTAAGAGACTAGTATTAGAGACTAGGACTGAACACTTTCTCAACTAATCTAAATTGTAGAAAAACAACAACAACACTACAGCACAAAAACACAACTTAAAACATCACTGACATTACTGACATCCACATCACACCTTCATTTCTCAGGTATCGTCGTCGTGGTTTTATATTTAGTCATTATTTTCACACAGAAACTAAAATGAGACTGAATTGAATTTTTTCACATCGATGATATATCTTATTTTCTCCTATTTATTTTCTGGCTTTTCTATGGCCAACTGCCAACACTAATGTAAATAGGAGGGAGATCATTAGCGAGGCCATTACCGCCTTGTTTCTTTGTCAGGCAGTAGATGAGAATCATATTTTCTATAATGAACGTATTGCTGCTGAGCCAATGCCTGATCAGGAGTGAGTTTCTGCTCTTTAATGTATTTCTCTCTCTCTCTGTCTCTCTCTCTCTCTCTTTCTATCCGCCTCTCTCTCTTTATCTCCTCAGCTTTGTGCCTATGTCCTATCTATTTCGCAGACCCAATTTTAATTTCCTGTCCGCCGTCAGGTGCAGGCCGTCTCTCTGGAAGAGAGGAGGATAATATAAAGAAGAAGGGATAATAGACCCACGACATGAATTCCTGGTGTGATGTTTCTCTGGGAATTATCCAGCTCTGTCCAAACCTCATGAGGAACATTGTTAAGGAGCATAAAAAAGAACAAGCCCCTATAACATGAATATATGTGCGCACACACACACACAACACACACACACACACACACACATACACACACATACACACACACAGAAGCAGAAATAGGCCTGTACTTTTTTCCATTCTGTGCCAGTTGGACTATGATGATAAAATATTAATGATAATTTGTTTGTGAGAAAGACGTTAATCATTTGGTATTTCTACATCAGTAATCAGGTTGACAAGCAATTTGGGTGGGGAGCACGTGGTAAAGTAATTACATTTTTATATAACAGATTAAAGGAACATTCTGCCAATTTTTAACCCAACCTCTATTATTCGATTGTTGGAGGTACACATTGGAAAACTCATACAACTTGTGTGGAAGTTGTGGAAAAAGTAATTCTAACTCTGCTGGATAATGCAAAGTGGAAATCCTGCAGAACTACACAGTGCCTTGGTCAGATCCATCCGCAAACTGGGAGAGGGGTGCAAACAAATGCATCTGAAAAACAGCGGAATATACTGATAGCATGGAGCACATGGACAAGAATGATCAGAGTCAGATATTTGTAGCTACTTATTTCAGCATGAATACAGTGTGGAGGAACTCGGTGTATGGAGACGGAGGAGGAAGAGGCTGCAGCATCAGCAGCAGCAGTGTGGCTGTACGCTCACACAGGCAGCATCTTTATTATTGCAAAAGCAAACAGAGCTCGGAGTAAGTATGGAAATTATTTGCCTATAACAGAAAAGGAATATCCACGCTGCTGCGAGTTCCGCTGTACAAAATATAATAAAATATTTACAACTTACAACTTGACTCTACTTTTTTTCTCATTTACCAGTGATTGCAATCATTTGTGATGGCCCAAAGTGAAATTACTATGAAACATTTTCACTTGATAAATGTTAAAAAAATATAAATGAGTCATGAGAGAGGGAGTTGTGCAGTGCAGGCTGGGTATTGTAGTATTTTCAATAAGGACACCTGCAGCCAGTTCATATTGACTGTCTCTGGTTATACTGCATCAATGTGAAAAAATCTGCTGATATACATATACAGTTTTCATATAATGCAGCATATTACAGCAGTGAAATTCTTAAAATGCATTGGTATAATGTATAGTGCAAGCATGTCAACATGTACAGGCTATGTGAAAAGATGATGTTTACCATGGAGTGAGGAGCCGTCTCACATAAATTTCTCCCTTGCGATGTTTTTACATTCATTTTCTTGCATAACAAATGCAGTAGGAGTCCTGACTGTAAGATGACTGATCGCTGACACCTCGTATTGTGAGTGTATGTGTCTGTGTGTTTATGCATTCCAGCGCATTTGACTCAAGATCCACAGCAGAAGCAGGCAGGTTGTGTTGAGTGTTGAATGGCATAATCACATCGAGATGACTTTGATTTCACGGCCCATTGAGTGCAGTATGTGCACATGGCGGTGTTTGGATAGGAGCCACAGCTCAGCGGGCGAACAGTCCCGGCTCTGTTTCTTGCCACATGGCAAAGCAACAGGGTACAATTAGAGAGAGCAGCATTCATATCCAGTCTTTGATCCGCAGCTCTTGTTTTTTGCCTGAAGATTATTTAAGATGGCCAAATTATCTTGTTATGACACAACCGGCGTGTATACATACATTTTATTGGTGCATGCACGTGGACCGGTGTGAACGCATACATGTCCTATCTGCACTTACATCCACAGCTTGTCATATTAGCGAACTTGTCACATCAGCAAATATAGATTTTCCTAGAACTTGCACTCCCCTCTGGCTATAACCTGTTGAGGGAGTTCAGTCGCTTTGTTACCTCTTATTCATCTCTCTGGCTGCTCTCCAATAAATATCCGTCCCCACACAAGGTTTTTGGAGTGTGAAACTCCTTAAAAGAAGAGTGTGAAAGAAGTCCACAGTAATAAGAAATGGAATTTTAGCAGCCTATTTTACGGCTTAGGACTGTTGAGGGTGAACTGTTGAACCAGGGCTTAGGCTTATTAACTGGCAGGGTGTGATAGAGCGAGCGAGAGTTGAGTGAATCACGGGGCTCGCTAACTGATTTCTCTTACAGTTGGCTGCAAAGTTTGGGAGGTAATTTCCCACCACTTCATGTGCCAGGAGACCTTCAGAGATCAGTCTGCCACTTACCAGAGCACTGGAAAGTTAATGGAGCAAAAGTACACTCACAGTTCACGCACACACACACACACACATGCGTGCACATGCACACACACAAGTGCATACATTTAAAATTTTTATTTAAATCCCTGAAATTAAATTAGACGCTACATCAGATTCAAGCATTACGGAGATTTAACATAGCTTAAGGACATTTTAAGGATATAAAACCATCATCTCCACCTCACAGCCTGGACACCTTTTCCTGCAGAGGCTGAGCAGAGTCTCTGCAAGTTGCATGGCCTATTTTTTCAATAAAACTGCAGGTTTTCTAACAGGAAGCTAGAGAACATGTCCAGTGCTGCAAAATATCACGAGCTAACTTAAAAAAACACCCCAAGACATCTAAGATGTGCAGCTATGTTGTTCACTTGGTCTTAAAAGGTTTGTTCCATATAAAGGTCAAATGCTCACCCTGTCTCAGCAGTAAGCACTTCTCTGTGCTTGTCTTTGACAAGAACAGCATTAGGCGGCTGGGAGACAAATCTCCAGTGGCTGTATTTATTCATTCAGACATCAAACATGATTGTTTGTGCAGACATATACGGTACATGTATTAGTGATATTGCACTGAGAGCTGCGGCAAACAAATCAGCAATTTGATGTCAAGCGCTACATGGGATTTTGCATGCATGAAAGCTGCATTTAGAAAGATTATTTGTCTCAACCTAAATCACAAAGTGGGACTGCAACAGACGAGAGTGTTGTATTTCTCCCAATTAAGGGGGCGGCCAGCAGCAGACTACCAGAGTGAGGAGTCATCTTACATAAATATTTCACCCTTGAGGTGTTTCTAAAAATTTGTTTTTTTCTTTGCAAAACCAGTACAGTTGGAATCCAGGCTGCAGAAACATTCATTGCTGTCACCTCAGATTGTGTGTAATGTATGGGTTTGTGTTTGTGTGTTTCAGTGGATTGGCACCAGATCTACAGCATAAAGTAGGTAGGTTGCGTTTAATGTTTGTTATAGGATCCAGTCTGTGTGCAATCGGAATATGAAAATAGAGGTGTGCATTGTGGGAAAAGTATAGGCAGAGCTCTGGAAAGCTATATGAACTCCATTTTGAAAAGCACTTTCCACTTTCACAGTACCTGATTGGCTACTGCGCATTCAACGGATAAATGCATCTTCTGTGAACCCCAAAAAGTTTGGATGGTTTATCTTTTGACATACATAAAAAAATACAGACTGGCCATCCATAAAATGAGACAGTCCTCCATTCTCTCTATTGTCCATCAGCCTATCAGCCTCATAGAGAATACACTGGCTCAATCTGTTTCCGACAGATGCAAAATCTGTCTGGCCGCCCCCTAAGGCTCCACAGATTCCCCCTATTTGCCCAAATGGAATTCTGCTGTTGAGTATGAACACGTTTTCACCCAGGAAGTGACAAATAGAAACTTAAAAGTGAAATACAAACTGTGCCCTAATTAATTCAATGACAACCCATGATTCCTGGGTCTCGAAGTTAACATTTTTCAGAAGTTAACAGTTATATCTCGCTGTGTTTGGCACCACTAACATGAGGCTGAGAAACACCGGCAAACTGTATCTATCCGCCCCCAAATGAGTACAAATTTGGGGCAGGATAGACAGATTTTGCCAGTGTTCTTTGGCAGGAAATAGTTCCCCTTGAAACTCATCGCCCCCGAGGGCTGCGGATTATAGCAGACATTGTTTTTGGAAAGGGCTGTTGCTGTTTGGTTTTTCACATGTAAATTTTTGACTGTTTGAGCTCCACAAAAGAAACCCATCATACCTCCCCTGTCTCGTCGCACCCTATTAGGGTACCAGGATAGGGGGGAAACTGGGGACACAGAAGCTATCTGGATGGATAGGTTGCATGAGGGGTAACTGGAAAAATATCTCTTTTTGTTTGCATTTTGGGTGAACTGTTCCTTTAAATCCACAACACAACATGTGCAATAGAACCATACAGAACACAGGAGACATTGAACTGAATCTGAGTGTGGGTGATGCTTTCAGGGTCCCATCAGGCCTGGTTGGACGGAGAAGCAGACCGACAGTAACACATGGAGTTCAGTGCACACACATACACACACACACACTCATCAGCAAACTCCCGGGAAGAGGAGTGAAGTCTCCTGTGCAGCCTCATCCGACCTGTGTGTTTTTCTTCTGCCTGTGTTCGATTTCACACCAAGGAGAGCTCTGCTTGACGCTGCTGTGTGTCCTGGTGTGTGCTGTGATTCATTACAGCTACGCATGGCTTCCACAATCGTACTGAGATCTATGAATCATCACACACACACACACACACACACACACACACACACAGTTTTTTTTCTTTAAGTGTGAGGTTCAATACAGTCTGGTAGGATCAATGAGTACTGAAAAATCAAAAGCACCAGAGAGGGATTGGCAAAGAGATTACATGCAAACTTGTTGCTGCCTCAGATACCGTCTAGTGGTCAGATAAAAAGTATTTTGTCCATGTTTAATTTTTGCTTGACAAATTTAACGATATATTTTGCATGCAGTGCAAGTAGAGGCAGCCACAGGTGACTGGCAAAGATGAAAAAAGAAAGTGGTAAAGCAATGGAAGAACAAGAAGAAACAAGAAAATTAAAGAAGAAAAAAGAAAATATGATTTTAGATAATCAGTGCGCTGAAAAAGACGAATGCTATGGGTGTTGAGTTTCAGTATCCGATGTCCCAATAGGACTGCATGGGAATGCCAGGCATCCTGGAAAGGTTTATAGATAGATTTATAGTGAAGCAATTGACAAGATTTTGGTCAGAATTGATCGTTATGATGGAAAAAGACGGGAAAATATAGACCAGGTTGGAAATTTAGGGCGGCACGTGTTAATTCTGAAACCAAGTCCTACTTCTTAGCTCACTCCTTGGAGATCAGAGGTCAAAATTACATCACTTGGCAAAAATGTTTTCATTACAAAGGTCTTAAACTGAAACTGGCACTCACAAGGATAGAAATACAAGAGCGCACACACTCACAGACACACACACAATAAAGGAGTCACATTTCTTAGAAATTTCACGCCTCATTAGCCTGACTAAAGCGGCGTTATTTATTTGAAATGTGGCCTGTTTACTACCTGATGTGGCTCAATAATTCTTCTGCGGGCCACACAGGCAGAGCGGAGCCAGCTCTCTGCTGATGGCTGGAGAGGGAAAACTATGTGTTTATCCTGAAATGATACTTAATCAGTGGGCTATGGCTCTTCAATAGAGACTGGGGTGAACTCAGGCGAATAGCAACACACACATACAGCGCACACAAACCCCAACACACACACCATTTTCTTTTCACAAGTGATAGCAGGGGCTGGGTGGGTTTGATCAATGGAGACATTGCATTATTGTATCTTCCTGGTCCAACAACATAATGAGAAACATCTCCGATCTAATTCATACCGCCGGCTTCTTGGTGAAGTAAACACACTTTTCATATCATAACAGGATTGATGTTGCAATAATAATGTTAAGGATGAATTCATTGTAGTGGGAGAGCAGAAAATAGCTGCAGAGAGCAGAGTGCGGGGGTGCAGGCATCTTCTTTTTATTTTTTATTTTTTTCCCAGTCGTGCACTTATCAGTCGCTCCTCTGTAAATCAATGATGACTCTCTTCTGTCTCAAAGGCTTAATATGACCAGACTGCCTGTCCCTTTAAGAGCTTTGTTTGAGTATTGATCACTACGGCATCCTACCCTCCCTCCTCTCTTTTCCCTCTAAATCCCTTCATGCCCCCTCTTGCCATCCCACTGTCTTTACATTACATATACCTCTCTTTCTCCCTCTTCCTCTGCCTTTGACTCCCTCTCTCCCCTCATCTGCTCGGCACCCAGCCAGCTCTTTCCTCGGGGTGGCATCATTAGTTTGGGTGGTGCCCAAGTAATGGGCATGCTGATTAATCGCACAGGGACATGATAGGCATCGATTGGAGTGGGGGGGTGGAGGGGGGGCATGCAAATCCTCAGGTACGTAAACACTCTCGCCGCCCCGCTGATTTCAGACAAAGCTCCTTTTATCTGCCCGAGTAAGTCTGGATTTGTAAAAGCGTTTGGCGTACTGGCTGTCATTTTCTCTCTCTTTCTCTATGTATCTATGTATTTATTTGTTTGTCTGCCCACCTGACTGTCTCACTGCCTCTCTGTTCATCTATCTGTCTGGATCCATTTCACCTGCCCATGAACCTGCTCATCTATCCCACCCTTCATCCACAAAATGCTGAAAAATCACCCCAAAATCTATCTCAAAATCTTTACACTTTTATTTATAAAAATTGATTCTGATGAGTGACCGCAGATTCTGTGTTGCTCTAAACTCAATGCTATTGATAAGTCTTTGTTATTATGCTATTGTCAAGTATTGTTGTATGACAACTAACAGGTGGGTGCAGAAGTGAAATTGACCATTCAATGTGATTAGGATAACAAATCTTAAACATGTCAAAACGTCAGTTTGTAGTCTGGCAGTTTGTGATCGCCTGATGGACGTCACTACAATGTCACCAACATTCAATCATCGCTCCACTTTGATTTTGGGTTCTGAGTATTAACATAAAAGTGATGACAGAACGTAGGTCCACTCATTTGTTCTCATGACATGAAGGCAGAAAATCCAGAGTCAAATGTACAATTTTGTGCATTTGTGGGCTGTAGTTTTGCTATTAAATTCTTCACAAATTTTTGGTAATCCATTGCTGTTGATTAGGTTAACCGTTGCACAAAAGTGTAGTGAGCATAAATTGTGATCATCCTTGGTGGCAGTGATCACAAATTGCCTCACTGTAAACTGACAAGCAGAGGAGCATTTGAAGCCTTTTGTATGAGAGGTCGTTAAGGCCGTAATTCAAACTTGACCTCTCTCACACACCATCACTCTCTCTCAGAAACACTCTCTTTCACACAAAATCATAGCCTCTCTGACATATGAGCAAACCTCATGCACATTAAACCTAACCTAACTTTATTTATTTAGCACATTTCAATAGCATTATTGAGCATTTATAGCATTTACAGCAATGCAATTATATAGCACTGCAATGTACTGACACTGTCAAACTCTGAGACTCACAGTCAAACTCTCTGGCATGGTTAATATGATTTGCATGCATGAGAGGTTAACAGTGAGTGTGAGACAGTATGATGGAACATGCAAGAGAGTTTGATAGTGAATGCATGAAAATTTGATAACGTGTGAACTATGATGTGCGTGACTATGATGAGTCTATGAGTGTTGAAAACGGTCGCATGCATGAAACGGAAGTCATTTTATTTGATGGCAAAGATTTCATTCCCCCGAACTAACGAACGTGTGTATACGTGTGTGTGTGTGTGTGTGTGTGTGTGTGTGTAAAACTAAGCTGTGTGCACAAAATACCAGTTTGTGATCTTGAGATATAATACGTTACCACAAATTATGGATCTTGTCATCTCAAGATACATTACATCCACCAGTTGGAAAAATAAAAACAAGTATTTACTCTTGCAGAATGATAGAAGGCCCAAAATGAAAACAAACTGTGGTGTAATAATAAAAAGATTCCAGGCAATGTAGTTCATGGTTGATAAAATGTTCACACTTTTACAGACTGGATCCTCTGTATTCTAGAGAGAATAATGAACTGGGGTGTGTTGTGATTTGAAAATAAATGCATCAAGTGTGCTGGAGCCCTGTTTTGTTTACCATCTGCATAAGTGTTGTGTTGTGAGCGCAAGTCACAGAGCTGGTCTGCACAAATGTTACGCTTTTCTGCAGAGAAGCAGCTGTGCTTTAGAGCACAAACCAAAAAAACATTATTGGTTGACAGGTGACTGAGGTGAAATTTCTGCTTCTGCTTTCACTTGTTGTTACTAAATCACAGCTCACAACCATAGAGCAATTTGAAGAGACAGCAGTAGAGCAGGTCCTCTGTGATTTGTCGTAAGATTTTATATATTTGGCAACATTAGGCGAAGCTCTTCCTGCTTCTCCTCACTCATCCATCAAACTTTGTTGTAGTGGTCAAACCCAAAAAAACGTTTTTTTTCTTTACCCACTTAAATTTCTAAAAATTTGAACAGAATTTCTATCAAATTTATAAAACGTTTCAAAATGTGTTTTTTTTTTTAAATATAAAAATTGTGTGAATAAAAAAATCTGTTAAAATTGTTTAAAATTTACATCAAATTTGTAAAATCCCACTGCCAACCTGCCAAACTCTAACATCGACCTTGCTCAACATGGCCATCTTGCATTTGATGAGCTCTGTGTGACCCGCTGCAGAGGTACAAATCCCCGTCACGTCTCCGAGTGCCCCGCACAATGCAGCCTGCCCAGATATGGCAGAGGTGTAGAAAAGGCCTTAGGCTTAAAGTTTCAACAACTTCTCAGTGGGACTTGTCATTCTCCTCTGCCATGACCCTCAGAGTAACCTGCTGACAATGGCAAACTTTTTCTAAGTCTGCTACAGCTTCTGGAGTTCACTGCCTCACTGCTTTATCATGTCCACAGATGTATGGATCTGCTAGAAAAGAGTTAAATTAATGAGAACGTCTGGAATTTAGACACATATACTGTTTACATGTGGAGCCATGATCAATTTGGCAGAGACAGACAACTGAGAAATTGAGGTTTTCCTTTATACCCAGTGCTATTACCCTATTGAATTCAACACTTGCACTTGCACCCCTTTAGTGCATAACTTTTTAATGTATTTTTATAATTACTACTGTTTTATCATCTTTTTATAGTTTTACTTATGTTATTAATGTGTCTAATACTGTCTGCTTCTTATTTTCCCCCTGGCTGAAGACAAATTTCCACCATAGCAGATAATAAAATAAAAATGTATTATATTTTTAATAATATTTTAATTTCATTTCATTTTTTCATGTTTCTACTTATGATACTTATGTTTGACATTTTTACTTACTGATGCATCTAATGCCATCTGTTTGTCATTATATCCTTGTTGAGAGACAAATTTACACCATGGTAGATTATTAACTGTATTTCATTTCATTTTATCAAATTTTTCATCTCCTGTGTCCTCCAGATCGCCTTTGAGAGAACAGGACAGGAGGTACCAGACCTCTGGGTCATTAGTAGAAAATATATTGACATGTAAGTCTCTGGTCTGTTTGTATTGCTCAATAGTGACAGGGAGGAGAGCAGAGGAGGCCTGCAGAGGCTCCGCACCCTCCACCAGGGATCAGGGAGGAATGTAGTGATGATGAGGAGCTGCTGCGTGGGTGTTGCTTTTTAGTAGTGAGGAGGTAATTGTGTGTGTGTGTGTGTGTGTGTGTGTGTGTAGATGCAGATGTACAGATGCAGATTGCTGAGTGCTTAAAATGTAATCACGGACGTATT
>OMKZ01027655.1:7134-22566 GCA_900302535.1 Neoniphon sammara
TGCTCTTGTGTAGCACTATCCAAGAACAGCACTCGGCACACATTCACACATGTGCACGCACACACACACACACACACACACACACACACACACATATATATATATACACTCACACACACTGACTCACACACACTCTCTCAAAACTGAGAATGAATGCCTGTGCATGGGGGGGTGGAGGGGTTCACAAGAGAAGGCAAGGGCAGGGAATTTATATTTTGTGAAGATGTAGGCGGTAAGATGTGAAAACAGCTCTTCCGGTTGTTGCTTTAGAGCAAAATCTTGTTCTGCAGATTGGTGATACGAAGCACAGAATTAGAGTTCACCTAAACAAAATGTTTCTCTGCTGTACAGAAGAAGTTTTCCAATTTTCAGACTTTATAGACTTTTGCCTCTAATATTTAGGGCCCTTTGGTGATTCAGCTTCTAATATAAACTTATTTTCCTTTACTTCCATTTTTCTAATGTGCTTCTTTACAGAGCGTGCCGATATTTGGTCATTCATTCATTCATCACGTGAACACAGCGGTGAAACCACACAAGGGCAGCTCTCATCACCGCTTGAGAGGAGCTAACAGCACCGCGGCTCTTTTGCACCAATTCTTCACAGTATTGATTTACATTAATATGGTTGAAGATTTCAGCACAGTATGAGAGATGGGAGGAGGGGGATCAAGATCATCTGAGGCTCATACTATTCAGCATTCAATTATCTATAAAAACACAGCCTCCTCTCAACAAAAGGGGCTTTAGCCAGTGAAATGAGGGAGGGCCCTTTAATGGTGTCCCTGTTAACCCAGGTTTTTATAGATCACCTCACATGCCATCCTATAGCTGTTTAGTTAACTCCATGAATATATGCAGAAGGGCTCTGTCCTTGCTGAGAGCAAAATCTGATAATGCAGCAGCAAACACAGCTGAGAGTCAGAGCAAACCAATCCGGCGCTCTGTTTAAAAAAGCCAAAGGGCTCGCCGCTCATCTCAGCGACAGCACCACACAATAGATGAACAATTATTCAGAGTTGGACTGGAAGAAAAATACTAATCTATTTATTCATGGCTTGTTGAGTCAGCTTTATCTGCAGCGATTAATCCAAGTAAATAATGTAATCTTTAATTATAAAGAATGGCGTTAATACCTACATCAAATAATCACACCGTCCACAGTGTTGGAAAGAGAGGAAAGCGAATTTCTCCGCTAAGTGATTATGTATTTTCATGCTCCAAATGAGATGTGCCACACAATTTTTGCTCTGACTGTGTGAGCCTTCTATTTTATTCAGCTCTAGACAACAGGTTTGTGAAAAGCGAATGCAAATAAGTCAATTATCAAGTACTCAATTGTAGGTTACATTTTTATACTAATATGACACAATCAGGAAAAAAACAAAACAAGAGGCTGGAATATTTTCTCTTTCCAGTTTGTGTATTTGAAAGCACATATTTCAGAAGGTCAGCTCTGAGAAAATGTACCAGTCAGTCAAATGAAATGTGTTAACTAAACAATAAGGATTTTATCGATGTGGATTAGAACAAAATGGAAACCAAAAACCCATTACATGCGGGAAGATCTGTTTACAAAGGAGCTAAACGTCAGAAAATATTTAAATTATATTTCATCATGCAGTTTTCCCAAGAGCTGCAGCAGCCATTACCTAAATAAAACATCTGGAGCTCCCAGAATGATCAATCGAAACACAAGACATCACAACAAGCCAATCCCGATGCAGGCCCCATGAGAGGAAGACTAATGACCTGCGTGCCAGGAGACTTTTGTTTGCGTGTGCATGTGGGTATTTTTCATGCTTGCATGTGATAAATAGCACATCACCTGTAATAATAGGTTGCTTTCATATGCAGACTGTCTGTAACACGTGGTGCGTAATTCATTGTATTTTCACGTGAGGAAAAGACACATGAAAAGAGGAGTGATTGCATGCGAGTGGGTTTTATCTGCACACTGTTGCTGGGCTCTCACATTTGATCCTGCACTGCACTTCCTCTCCTGCCGGGTCCCACAGCTCCCAGCCTGCCTCCCTATGCGCTCCCAGTTGTTCTGCCCTTCAGGGGGTTGGAGTAAGTGACTTGTCATGCGTGGAGGCAGCAACTAGCCTGTAACAAATCTAACTGACAGCCCACAAAAATGCAGATCACATAGCCGACAGAGAAGAAACAGCGGCTTAGGGAACTTTCAGCAGGATCTTAATCTGTGATGAAGTCACCCGGTGTCCAAAGAGAGCTACAGGACGTTTCAACGACTGACACGGGACAGACATTTCCTGGATGTCAGAATTGTCTGCTAATTAATGTACTCAGGGAAAACTGAGTGTCAAAGTGTCATAGGACATCCTCATCAAACGTGCTAGAAGCACATTACAAACTTTTAGAGTCATGTTGTTGCTTCAGACTGAATTTTGTCAAACTTCTGTGGCTCCCTGGAGAAGCATGACATTTTCCCCTCGTCAGATAAAACAACAGAGAAAAATTCTTGGAGGGTGAGCCGTTCTCATGTCACAGGTAATTTAACATCTATAAGTGAGCGCCTCCTTTGAAGACAGAAAAATACCACAAAGAAAGAGAAACGTGTCAATACATTGTTAGAGAAACCGAGGGAGAAGCAGTGCAATGTCATTATTCCTTTGGTCTATAATTTGGCACATCAAAGGTAATGCAGCGCAATCCCTGTGATAAGACAGAATCCTTAGGTCTCAGGAAGGTGAGCATATCAATGTTCAACATACCCTATTAAGACTTGACACCCACACTTTATCATCACTAAAGCAATTGCATATTCCTATTCCTCCAGGAGAGATGGGGAAATCCATCTCCTGCAAGGACAGTGCCTTTAATAAATAGTGCACAGAACACAGACACAAACTCTCTCTCTTTCACTTGCTCTCTCTCTCTCTCCTCCTCTCTCTCGCACACATACACTCTCTCTCCTTCTTTCTCTCTCTCTCTCTCCCCCTCTCTGTCCCTTATGGAAATTGTTTCATTCCTTTTAGTCAATCTGGCTAATGCAAAAATCATGTATGTCTGTCTCTAAATATTTAATCTTAACAGCAGCAAGATTGAAATACAACGTTGGAGCAGCATTACTCCTTCCCTTCCTGAAAGGTACAAGAGCTCAGAGAGAGGCAGCTGCTCTGCAATGTCAGAAAGAGAGAGGGAGAAAGAGAGAGAGAGAGAGAGAGAAGAGAAATGGAGATGAGAGGGAAGGAGAGAGAGAGAGAGAGAGTCGGCTATTTTCGATGACAATTTTGTTGCCATGCACTCTCAGCTAGTGTGAGTCGGAGGCGGCATTAAAGCACAGTTTGTCTCGAGAAAGTATACAACCGCATAAAACGACATTCTATTTTCCTTCCTTTGGAGCAGCCTTTGTTCTACGGCACATTAGATTCGGGTACACAGCGAAACACACGGCTGGAGAAAAACACTGTTGCTGCTAAGAACTTGATAAAAGATACAGCACAGTGACTAAGCCCGAGCCCTGAATCTCGCATGCAGAAATGTATCCTGGGAACCACGTGCCCCCTGGAGATGGGCACAAAGAGAATTTCCATTACAGTATTGACTTTTCCTTTCAAGCTCATACATAGATAGTTTTGTACAAACAAGAAATGCCCCAAAAAGTTACATCTGGTTCCTCAGATTGCTTCTGACATGAAAAATAATATTCTTGCTAAACTTGCTTAATAAAAAAGTTATGGTAAAGTTGATAATAATGATTAAGTAATGCAATACAAAATGAGCAAGGCAAAGCAAGCACTTTGAGAAACTTTTTGCTCACCACAGAGAAGTCCTCGACTGAGCAGTTCTGTCCACTGAAATTGCAGCTCATGAGCATTTCTTCTAACTGGTGCCCTGTCCTGTTGAAGATGTCCTGCATGTCAGGGGCAGGATACACCAAATCAGTAGGTTTGTGCCCATCCTTGTTTTTGGGTGGCAGACCTGTCAAGTTAGCCAGGTGGTAGATGTCGGCATCAGTGAGCGCGGAGAAGCGAAAGCGATTGATGTTGCAGATGGTCACGGCAGGAAAAACCATCTCAGGGGTCGCTTCTTCATTCAGAGCCGTGACATGAGGGTGCTCCAGGTAAGAGATGGCACACTTAGCTGCTTGGTAGAGAAAGAGCGCAAGTGAAGCCAAAAAGGCAAGAGCCCAGAGGGTCTGCCGGATACCCAGGCGACCAGAGACAAAGATGTGGTTAATCCCGTGTAGGGAGCAGGAGTTGGCAAATCCGGCCAAGTCCTTGGCCGGAGGTGTGCAGCTCTCCTCGATCAGGCTCTCCTTGTCCCCATCCTGCTTGGCTTTCTGCTTCTCATCCTCCTCTGCAAATTTGATTTTGCAAACAAATTCGATAGGCATGGGGGCAGCCAGGTCTGCGTTTGGGTTTTGTTTTGATGGCAGCTATCAGCCCTGGATCACTTCCTTCTCACTTCCTTGGCTTTTGTCCTCTGAGCAGGATACAACTCCAGAAAGAAGAAAAAAAGACAGGAGAGTTGTTGCTGCCGCTGCTGCTGCTGCTTCCTATGCTGTGACTGATAGTACTGCTGCTGCTTCTGCTGCCACGGCTCGTAGTGACTAGAGCGCTGCTGCTGTGCTGCTACTGCTCTGGATGCTTGTCTCACTACTTGATCAGCTCACACAGTCTTGCTTATCAGCAGTAATACAGCTGTCAAAAAAACACCCCTGCTCTCCGCCTCAGACCCACAGATGAAAATGCAGCATTTTGAGTCATGCTAAAATAGGCAGGGGGGTGCTTAATAATTCATGAGAAGGCAACATTGTGATTATTTCCTCCTCACTGGCGCCAGCCGCAACTTCCCCCGGTCATCCCCACGCTTCCCACAGACAGCTCCCCACCTGCTTAATCCACTTGTTTGGAAGGCTCTCCCACTCCTTGACCGGAATAAAGTTGGTGTCAAAGGTTGTTCTGCCAAACATCCGGTGCTTGATGTGAATCGCAGGGGGGTCACCACTTTTTAATGCCACCCCCAATAAGGTCTCTAGAGAATGCCTAATTGGAACAATAATGAGGAGTGAGAGGAAGTGGAAATGAGCGCGAGGCAAGTCCTGGCAATCAATCTTCTCTTTGGAAGAAAAAAGTAAAAGACTATTGATCGATTGGACGCATCTGTCAGAGATTAAGAGAGGCAGTACAACAGTCTTTTCTTATCAGGAACTAATGGTTGCATCACAGACTCCTGCACGAATTTGAATTAGTGAATGCCTCCTGATCTGGACCGTGATGTTGCTAAAGATGTTGAAATAAAGTATTGATCTGCCTTCCCCCCTATCCTTTACAGTGTGTCTTTGTGCTGTTAATGGCCGTTTTCCAAGTTGCCAAACAAAATTATGCAAATGGCAGGCAGAAAAGTAAGATCCCTAATGCATGTTATTCCCCTTTAAATGGGATTAGTCATGCGGGTCACATCACAAGGGGCTGGGACCTTTAGAGAAAAGGCATATTTAAAGGTGAATTGAACTGCTTTAAACACACGTGCCAAGTCAAGTCTGCGAGAGCATCGGAAACACAAGATTACTCGAGACTGAAGAACTACGTAAAGGGTGCAAGAGATCTTAGAAACTGGTTTCTTTTCCCCTCCCACTTTATCTCTTTCATGATGAGGATGGGCAGTGAAGAAAAATAAAAATGAAACACCAGAAATTGCTGCTAAGAATAATCAGATATTTTAAACAGTGACCGCAATGATACAAATGGTGTCTTTGCTTTATTCACACAAGAATTAGGCGATGGAATTCCTTATTCACAGAAATTAAACAAAGTCAATGCAAAGATGTTTTAAAAAAATCAGGCTAGCTCTGTTATTTGGAGAAGTGAGCATTTCTGGTCTATTACTATAAGATGTATTTCAAAGTATTTTTTAAGGAATATCTTTGTCTGTCAGTGACCATACTGTAATTTGATTTATTAATAAGGATCTCCCTGGAAATAAGTGTTTTAAATAATACTTTTACGCTCTGTCCTCTGGGTAAAAAGGTTAGCACGTGTAATTATGTTTTGGTAATAGAAATAGTGCTTATGTACTATATAATTGTATTTGCAAATTTTGATTACTCAAGAACAAAAAACAACGAATCAAACCAAATACTCTCACTGACTGGGTAAAAAGCGGGGACAAAAATAATATAGTAACTGAAATCCCCCTCACCACTTTTTCCTGTATGGTTTTTGATACATGTAATCACAGTCTTTCAAACATGTATTTCTTTTTTTGTTGTTGTTGTTGTTATCACCGACCACAGAGATAAAGTCTCTCGATGGTATGTTCCTCCACTAGATACACAGAGATATCTAGGATATTGCCTTCACTTGACAGAACTAGTGGTTCCATGGTTTAGCTTTGCCTCTGGCAGGCGGGGAGGTCTGCTGGACATGGAGTGTTTTATGTAGTCACTCCCAGAGGATGCTGGGAGTGACTACAGTCTCGGGGAGGGTGGGGGATAAAAGCTCTCAGTCCAGGCCACGACTAAATACCAAATGTTAAGAAAAAAGTGCAGGAACATCTGGCACATGAAAATCATTCAAAGAGTGGATGGCATTACATTTTTTGTCTGGGCCAATAATATTAAATCCCCAACCTTGCCTCATGTTTAAAGTCCCCACTCTGAGATAGTTTCTATAAAATATCACTGACATTTAAGTTGTTTTTGGATCTATGAATTAACATTGTGAATGATGTTCTATATTGCAGGAATAGGGCTCCAAATTGCAAGTTCAAGTATTAAGCCATGATCAGAAAGGATGCATTTCCTCCTACTCAAATGCAAAGCACAGCTGTAAGCATTGTGACAGAAAGCAAGAGGTTAAAGGTTAAAAGCAACATCACATCATTCTCTGTGCTATGCAATGCAAAGTTTGGCAATAGCTTGCAAGCTATCTAATTAGGATTAGCTAACTAACCTGAACAAACAAAGAGGATTGTGCTGAAAGGGGCCTAGGGCAGCACCCAAAGGACACTTCAGGCTGTGTTTCTGATGTACCTGAAATGACAGTGCAGTGGTCACTTTGACTTGTTTTACTATCTCACTGCTGTGGCTGAGAATGGAGCAACCTGCTGCACCCCTGAACTCACTGACTTCTCCAACGCAACAGGCTCAATGAAATTTGATGGGGACTGTGACAGTACAAATATGACAACTGGAACAAAGATTTCAAAATCCCAAATGTGCCCATTTCTGCAATGAAAAATTCTCAGTGTAGCGATAGCCCATGGCCTCTTATATAAAAGTCTATATCAATGCACTTTGCACATATTTTGGTCTCACTTACCGCCCTTGAACTACCAGGACTTGCTGCTATATTGCACTACTTTTGTGCAGTGTATTACTAGTGTTGAGATTTAGCACAGTCTGACTTTTTAGCATTAACTATTATTTATGCCTATTTTTATATTGCTTAGTTTTATTTATTTCTTTTATATTTTTATTCTTAGTGACCTTATTTAGTCGGTTGCATGTTGGTTGTTAGCTGCTGTAAGGGTGTGAACACACATAGCACTTTAAAAAAAAAAGAAAAAAAAAGAAAAGAAAAGCAACATTGTTTCCATGCTAATAAAGCATACTGAATTGAATTGAAGTAATTTCCTATTGCATTTGTCTGAGTCAGAGAAAAAGGTCATATGTGGGCTCATCAGAGATCATTTACCTCTGTTTCAGACAAATGTCTGAATGTCTGATATTGACGTTTGTGACCATCAGTCTCTCAAACAGCACGCCTACTGTGTCAATCCTTCTAAATGCACTGTAATGAAAAAGAGGTTGAATATTTGCTTGCCAATGGTTTTGCTGTTCCAAGCTCTAGTTCTTGGAGCTCATCCTCACTGCTTGTTCCCAAATCCAACCAGTCACCACATTTTTGTGATGACTATCGTGAAGTTAATGCCATTACAAAGGCCAACTTATTCCGTCTTCCCTGCATCCTTGTGGTGTGGAGCTTTACTGCTGCAGGAGGATGAATGTGGTGTTGATCACCTTGTCTCCTACGACTCCCAAAAGTTTATAACCCATCGGTTAAATTATGGCGCAGTCAAGAAGGAGGCATTGGAACTGTTATTGGCATTGCAAGGTACACTTTTAAGTGTACCTTGGTTCTAGTCCCGCCCCTATACTTTAGCCACACCCTCTTTCATAACTTACGAACCATCTGTCATAGAGCCTTGCAGGAGGCATCAATGGACTTGGCAGAGAATTCTTTTTTTCTTGGTGTGACTTAGTCCCACGCCCTACACTTTAACCACGCCCCCTTTCATAACTCATGAACCATTTTTAGCTGCAACCAGCAGCTTAGTATCTTGTTCTGTTGGTTCATCCGTTCATCGGTCCACAAAGCTGTGCTCACCCTATAACAACCACAACATTCTACTGAAATTTGCCATGGAGGTCAAGTGTGTGTGAATGCATGCATAGGCTGATGCATGCGAATTTGTGGTCACAGCTATTGCGAATTCGCGCTTGTTATTTTATGTCCTGGTTTCCTCTAGACTGGGGCGTAACATGCCCATTTGCAATCATTTCCAAGCTCTCACGTTATTTTGCTACCAAAATACCTCTGAATTATCATTATCATGCTCTACTGATCTGTCAGTCATTCTCTCAAGGTCAGATCATTGGAGGAGCCAAGGCTAGATTTATGCTCTCTTGACCTTACCTAAAACTTTAATAATAGCAACTGGTGCTAGTGCAAGCAATCTTTGATTTAGCTGAACCAGTTGATAATAATATAATTTCAGACACTAATGACCTTGTATAGTAAATAATTTAAAGTTGAGCTCAGTCCCTTGCTATTACCCATGCTGATTGGTTGGCAGTGGTGGTAGTTCCTGCATAAAGCAAGCCTGGGTCCTGCTCCTGGTCCTGCTTTGAAACAATGATTGACAGGTCAGTGGGCATTGATAATGTGAAAGCAATTGTCAGTGCTATTTCACGTTGGTAGAGAAACAGCATGAGAATGAAAATGCATTTGCAAATAGGTGCTTTTCTTTTTTCAAATTTAAGTTCCTTGTCCCTCATGTTATTAAGCATGAAGAGGTTGTGTCTCTGAAAGTTCTACAGTGAAGTAAGTTTACAGTTCACTGTTGATGGAGCAGCTCCTGGTTTTGTATCCTGATGACCTCATAAATTAGATTCTTGTTTTCTCATTCCAAATATCCTCATCATTATTGTTGTTACTTTTATTAATATTATTATTATTAGTAGTAGCAATAACAGGATTATCACAATGATTTATTTTACCAGGATTGTCCCGTTGAGACTAAAATTCTTCTTTTTTTTTTTTTTTCCAAAAAAACCCTGGCCATGATGAGCAGCAGCACATGAAGTTTCAGAGAAAAAATAGCGAGTCAGAGTCAATAATAAACATGCAATTTACACAATTCTAAATATATAATATACATCAATATCATGAATCTAGTTGAAACAAAGAGTTATCCTTTTCAAAGTCCTTCAACAATGACTTCAAAACTCCAAGAGGAACCAATTTATTAGCTTTAAAACCTACTGGATTTTGTCCCAAGCATTGGACGCAGCAATGTTTTGGAGAAAGTTGTACATGTTTACAAATATGGACTGAGGTGAATTTTCACCTTAACCTGCCCCATTAAACTGTGATGAATTTTGGGTATACAGCCAGGAGGAGAGCCACATATGAAGTAGGTACAAAGTCAACCCTCAAGATAAGCAAGTGTCTAAATACATCATTAGCATGCTACAGATATTAACAAGCATGTTATCTTGCACACAGATGCCCTGCTGGGCCTGCTGGTGGCCCTAGAGAGAAGGTCATGGGGTCACCAAAATCGCCATGTTTCATCCTCTAGCCAACATGAATGTTGTCAGCAAATGTCATGGTGATCCACCTAATAGATTTTGGAATATGCCGCTCTGGACCTAACTGCTGACAAACCGATTGAGCAAACGACTGACCGACCGACACGGTAACAGAGAGGCCACCGATTCCCTGTGGGGCAACAGACATAACTCTAGTTGGATAGAAATTGTTTAATGATGGTTAACTAATTTATTGGTTATGTGTAATTACAGGTGCACTTCAAATTACTTTGCAATGCCTAATGTTACTAAGATTTAGGTCTGTGGTGTTTCTCTTCCAGAAAGTGCTGAAAGACACTGAGGTAAGCTGGAATTTTAACTAAGGCAAAGATTTAATTTCAGTGTTAGTCAGTGCTTATAAACAACACCTTAAAGCACTAATATACAAACCTGAAACTTACTGTCACCTTAATCAAAAGTCCATGCTGGCTGTACAGTGGGAAAAATCTGCAGTATCCCCCTTTTTGAGTTGGGTGTGAACAAAGTAATAAGTAGATGAATGCATTTGTGTATTATTTTTTTTGCTCATACTCTGGAGTCACCTGTCAGAAATGTAGTATTTACACTGATATGAAGCTCTTGAGATTTGGTGGGATGGGTATTTTCAATTCGCTTTTGGAGAATATCTTTGCCTCAATCTTTTTTTTTTTCTTTTTTTTCTTTTTCTCAGGAGAACTGGGTAAAAAACTGCCAGCTATGCATTCCAATTCAATCCCAAAGGTGCAACCACAAGATATGCCTATGTATTGATAGAATTTGACACTTTCCATAGATTTGGTATATAAGCAACTGAACTTTTAGACTTGCATGTTTGTAATTACTGTTTCAGAGGTATTAATGCTTTGAGAGCAAATAAAGATGACTGAATTCAACTGAGGCTGCTGCTACCTCAGCAGTAACATGGGCAGGTATCTCTGGTAAATAGAGACTCTGGCTCTGTGGAACAGGCACAGGAAAATGTCAGATTTGCATAAAAGCTACAAAATATTGTATTTCCTGTTTTTCTCAATGCTTCCTATTTGAAGTTGTGGGATTGTGGAGGCTGCAGACAACGGGCTGATATTTGCTCCTTTTTTGTTGAGTAAACAGCAGAGGTCCCAGCTCTGTGACAGTAAAATTCAGATTGATTTGTTATAGTCTAAACACTATGAAGGCAACCGGAGTGAATGAAGTCACTAATGTCTGTGTTTACACTGCTTGTCAACTTCAGAGTACTGTTTTTCGTATACATAACCTCCTAATATCCAGCTGCTCCAACTTTTCCACACCATCTGAGTCACATTGAGGCTTACAATCCTTATTTAACCTGTCTCCTCACTTTCAACAGAACCTTCCCTTCATGACTAAAATGGATATAATAGGTGAAATCACTACGGGATTGCAGCTTTCACCTGGATTTATATGTTCAGTCTGTTTCATGGAAAGAGCAGGTGTTCCCTTAAGTTTTGTAAACTGAGGTCTAGATTCACTAAGATTACACTGTGAGGCAAATATGTGCATTTCTTTTATTATTTCCTCAGCCTCTGTTGCTTAAGCTACCATAAGAGCACAGACCTTTTGTCTTCTTCACCAGGAAATTTATTCAAATCAAGCTGTGGAGGAAACAAGGCCTCGGAAAGAGCACTGTGCAAGCAAACAGCACTTGTATATCGCCAATTGCAAGCACAAATTTAGTGCTGCAACTGTAAAACTAATCCCTCAAGGCTGGCATCCCCACACCCTAAAGCTTCTTTATATTTGGAGCACTCTCTGACCTGATCTGCTCTAGGAATGACACAGTGTTGGACCGTTCCAGTCTGTTTGATGGTAATGTGTAGTAAAACACAATCCGGTATGCATTACAATAAGGAAGTCGGGGTTGTGAAGTGTTGTCTCTTCATTTGCATGGCCTCTCCTACATTTTCATAATATGTGGGTGAAATTAGATTACATATAATTTACATGTGCATGACCCAGAGAGGTGTAAAGAGGCTTTATTTTTTTGACCAGTGCTATTAGAACGCTTTCATTGTGCATGCTGAGTGAATAGCATGGTATTCAAATTTGGTCATTTGGTGATACGGTGCAGGCTTTCCTTTGCGAAACACTGAAGTGAATCTGGACCATAGTGTATTATGTTTAAGAGAGGGGATCTTGAACTGCACTGAAACTTTGGATTTAAGGGCCTACTACCTACATACTCAAAGACAAAAAGGTCAAGACTGACTAAATTACATTGAGATAGTAACGTGTCAGACAACAACCAATTATGTTCTTGTATAACTTAAAATACTTTACACTGGTCATTACACAGATTAATACAACAGAATATGAAAAGTACAAAGTAAAGTGTTACTCACAAATAAATCAGTGGTAAATGCCATAATAACAGTACAGTAGGTCATATAGCAATATTTTGAAGTTTCCACTTTTACTGGCAGTATAATTAGAATTGTGCCCCAATGCAGTCTGATATCAATATGAGTTAAAGTTATCTCCACAGATATGGAAAAGGAATATCACAATAGCTCTTACTTGTCATTTGGGCTTTTTTGCAGATCTAAATGATGTTTCAGAGGGTGCGATGAGTCAGGTCATACTCTGTGTCTATTCTCTGAATTTACCTCAATTTTACAAGAATGAGCAGTGGCACAATAGAAGAGGGTTGAAGGTGGGAATGTGAGGAGCTTAGCATTTTCTCTGTGTTTACTGTGAGCACAGGGCCTGGAGTAGGTACATGAGCAGGATACCAATTAGGTCGGTATTTAGGGAGAGGCAAAGAGCTAAGTTGTATGAAAATAGTGGCCTGTTCCTCAGCACATTAGCCTAAAAGGACAACTTTGGAAACAGTGTTTAGCCCAAGTGAATAAGCCAAATGAGACACTACTTCAAGTAACACTAGATGCAAGTTGAAATATAATCATTGATAATTAAAAAATTATTGAGGGTTGATATTATTTGAAGATAAGAACATTTTTGACATAGATAGTAAGCTATAAGCAGCATAGACACTGTAATAAACAAAAAACTATTTCCAAATGTGTCGTGGAAATCATAGAAATAGCCTTAAAGAATTGTGAAACTACTATAAAAATGAGGGAGTAATAACAATGTTTACCTCAATAAATAAATAAATAAATAAATAAATAAATAAACACAAAGTTATGGTTGTGTTCATCACAACCCACATACACAAATGGCTTTAGCAATTTTTTGGCAAGGCTGATTCTTCTGCGAAACTGCAGTAGCAAATTTGGAGGCATTCACTCACTACTTCATTCCGAATTCAGAACACTTGAGCTTTACTTGAGCTTTCATCTCTATGAAAATGCTGAAATGACTGGTGTAGCTTGGGAGGTAACAAATCAGCTTGCATTAATGCTGAGATTGGACATGGTGTGGTTCAGTAGCTTAGTTCAGCCTTTGCTAGCACAAATTCTGCTACCATGTTATAATAGTACATGAAAGTCAGAGGTTCCACTACCTAATGAGAGCTCTCATTATTAAGGTTGTACTATCTTCTGAAGGACCATATGGGTACTCATTTTGCTGTATACGTATGAACATGTTGCCCAAAGGGAAGAGGAGAATATGGGGAGCTTGTGCAGTGGACTGAGGAATTGCCATGCTTTGCACACGAGTGCAAAGAGCAAGGTTCACTGATTTTTTTATACCCCAGAGGATCATTTTTCTTCAAGTCCGCATGCACACAACACTGCTTTATTTAACAACGCAGCATCTTACTCACGCACACCCTCGATGTTTCAGTGCAAAAAAAGAAAAACAATGAATGTGAGCACCGTCTCATTTGCTGGGGGTGAAAGGAAGTGCATATCCCATGACCTCTCCAGAGGCTGAGAGGATGTGTCAAAAACAGGAAAGAGCTGTACTTAACATCAACTTGTCTTGCTGCTGCTGTCTGCATTTCAATGTCAATGAAACAGCCCGAATGAATGGCAGCTATTCCCACGAGAACAAAGAACTGAGAGAGCAAATGTAAAATTATTGATCAAGCGCTGAATTAAAAAAAAGTTGGTCGACAAAGGGCATCCAATAATCGACTTGTAAAATAGCAGGGCTCCATATTTATAGCTGAAGGTCACAACTGCAAAGCAGGTAAGTGAGGGGAGCCACTGCTTCCCTTCCTAAAGTGCAATTTTTAGTTCTATCAACCAAACCCCAACATGAAAAATGAAAGAAATCCCTCTATTCCCATAAGCAAGTGGAACAAAAGCTAAATGTCACCAGTTGAATCTTTTCTAACCAAAAAGCATTCATGCGGAACCTCTACAACATATATAGTTTACTGTAAATAATAAATGCGGTTACTTTCTAACAGCCTCTTAATAAAAAAGCACACTCACTCTCTTCCTCTTTTTCAAGGTTCATGGTGTCAGGTTTTCTGAGCAGGCTGCAGTAGTGCTCGGCTGCACTGCCAAGGGAGAGCGCTGCTGGTGCTTTAGCTATTTGAATCATAAATAGAGAGTTTCAGGGCCTCTTTGAGATGCGTATGAAAGTGTACAGCAGGGAGCCGGACAAAGAAACTGAATACATACCATCCTTGCTGTTCATCTCTGGCACATTCAGAGACATATTAGCCTAGTCGTGCCACTCTTTCTTCCAGGCAAGTTGTTGTGTTGTATAATTGATCGCGGGCACTCGGAGCGATGTAATGATTATTGCTTGGTGTACCTTACAGAAGGAGACACCGCGGTGAAGTGGACTGAAGGGGCTATATTTCATGTGAACACCTTCCCCCTCCGCCTTGATTATCTACCTGTTAGCATTTGATGTCTTGATGCTGAGCGGGAAGCCTCATTACAGGACAGATGCTGACTTGTTATTCAGCTCACAGCCTGTCAGTGCAGGACAGATGGGATGTGAGGAGGGGATGGGAAGCCTGGGAGGTACCGCTGACCCTCCTCCCCTCCCCATCAGCAGCACCAACAACGCGCCACACGCATCATGGTCCCGACCCATCCTCTGCTCTGACAGAAGCTCACCTGCCCTCGAGCTCCTCGCAACAACAGGGCTTGTTTCCCCCCCCCAGCTGCGCAGAGCAGCCTGCGCCACCGCCCCGCTGAAGCCTGAACAAACTCTCTGCCTGCCACTGGGAGACAGTTTTACCGGAGTTCCTCCTCTATTTGGGTCATGAGATTTTGTAAACAAATGGCATAAGTACTCTAAGTATGTGCATGCACTCAGTAGGTCTAGTGCATCACAAATTAGTCTTGCCAGCAGATGAATACTAATATGAGAAGCAAGATTCCCTTGTTTTGGTAAAGTCTTGTTTGTAGGATGTGAAAAACAGCTCATTCGACTGTCTTAACTTCTGCAGCCGATGGAATGCAAATCGTGTGGCCGCTTGGTTTAAATAAGAGAGAGGGAGAAAGGGGGGAAAAAAACAAAGTCGTCCAACAATAACACATTAAATATAAAGAGCAGCAGCAGCTCTGAAACTGTGTTGGAATTTATCTTAACAGTCAGGCTCCCTGCTAAGTGGAGACTGTCACAGCCACTTCCCACTAGAAGAGCTGAAGTTGTAGTCGGTAAAGAGGTTCTGATACTTTGGATGATGAAAGTACACTGGGCCCAGAGAGCCCGGT
>OMKZ01027655.1:25405-37336 GCA_900302535.1 Neoniphon sammara
GGGGGGGGGGGTATGCCAGATTTGATGTATTAGTGAGGATATATGGTCTTATAATATAGCAGACTGTTTCTATGAGGTTTCTATAATGTTTTTTTTTTTTCAATTTGGCATTTGTACTACAAAAGAGAGATCATCCTTCTAAGTGGGCATGAAAGCCAAAATTGGAGGGACTGGCTCTTGGACTAACGGCTCAGGGAGGACAAAAAAAAAATCCCATTTTCCCACCTAAATAAGACCAGCTTTCATTAAGTCAAGAGAAAAGAGCATTTTTATCAAAGAGATATTTTGCCTATGAATTAACGGCGGGTCTTTTGACAGACTGCAGCACTAATAAGATCAGCAGAACACATTATGGCACGTGACCTTTTACAGTGCTTTTGGCTTCACCTCCAGATTGGGACATTTAGCTGTCGCTGTGGACAATTATCTCTCAGGTACCTCCTGTTGTGCTGGATAATAACACTTAATTAGCCAAAGAGCAGAAAATGCAGGGAGGCCTCTCTCTTTTTCTCCTCATCTGCCTTTCCCTCTGTCTCTCACTTTTTCCCAGTTGGAACGCGGCTCTCCGACCGGGTTTGCAGTGAGAGTCAATCATGTCCACTCTACTGCCTCACCACTCACCTGCACAGTGAGGGGTCGTGGGCCTCTGCAGTCTGGCCTGGCCATAATCAGGATATTCACAGGTATCATGCTTTCAGGGGACATGGAGGTCAGATCATCGGCGGATGGAGGCGGATGAGGGCCCATCTGCCTCTCTAGCCCCAAAGCTACTCTCGTCATCATCATCATCATCATCATCATCATCCAGCAGGGTAGAAAAGGAGGAGGAAAGATTAGCCAACAGCCACTGAAATACTGTGTACACTTTATTCAGACAAACAATGTGGAGTCTGAAGTCACATTCAGCAACTCGGTCTAACTAAGAACGAATTAAAGATTAAGCTGCCCTTTGGTTTGGGAGGAACATTCACTGCCTGAAAATGTCTGTGCAATGCTGGTTTACTGGAGGTCCTCATCTCCTGGGTAACAGTGGCTGTGAACAGCTGATTGCATCTTAACAAAATTCAGCAGACACAGTTGATTGCTCTGCTGTTTTGGTTGGCAAAGTAATAGTTTCATCACATACCTGTTTAGATAATGTCTTCAGCTAGCTAACTACAGTAGCCTATGTAGTCAGCTAACCTGTCTTGTTGTAAGCACATCTGATTTGCACACCAATATACGTAGAGGAAGGTACCAGGAGCAGTGGCTTGGAATTGCACATTAACTGACTGTTTTGGTAAATTAGCCTTCTGCCTAGTTAGCTAAAAATTACTAAAATTGGAAACAAATCTCCCTTAACAGACAATTCGGTTATAATGCTTCTGAATCCACACAAGTCTTTTCAGGTATCTTTTATTTTCTCTAGCTCAGTTATATATTTAGTCATTATTTGCACACAACCAATTCTCCAATGGGCCTTCATGATGGCACCAGCTAGGGTTGCTGGGAAATTTGTGACTTACTGCAAAGCCTCTACTATTCTCTTGTAAAAAGACCTTCTGCTGGCACAGAAAAATACTTTCTTGTAAATAGGCCCCCGCAATCTGAACCAGAATTAGGTCTATCAATTACATTTGAAAAGGGTACAGTGCTTTAATGTTTTGTTCCCTTTTTTTCTGGATATATTTATTTGATCAGTTTGACCAGTACAGAGTAAGTCGACATTTATCATATCTGTCCCCCAACTCAAGGCTAAACACCACTGAGATATTGTAAGCTGCTAAACAGGACACAGTGTTTCCCTTTTGATGTGGCCACAGCTAGTGAAAACCAAAAGCCTGAGCAAACTAGCTGATGTCTGTGGTCTCGATCAATCATTGTGGAGATGGCAGACGCCAAGGCCTGAGATCAGAACAATGCCGTAGACGCTCAGTAAATGACTTCAGTCAGTCATCAATTACCCAGACACTAGGTGGGAAGTACAAAAGCCACGTAATTACATTTAATCTTCACTCTAGATGTAAAACAGGAGGTTAACATAATATCACTTAACCATCTTCATGGTTCAGTGGTGCCAAATGACTAGGCTAATGAAAGCCAGTCTGCCACACTAACACCCTCTGACTGGTCATTTTTTGTGAGACAAGGCACTCTTGAAAATCCAATTTTCTGTGTGCTTGGTTTCTTTTTTATGTCTATTCACTTGTCATGTCTTATGTCAAAGAGATTATTATTTTTTGCCATTTTGCTGGTTCTCTCTAAATCTATCATTTACAGCAGGTACAATACTTGGATAGGGCAAATCCTTTCTGCATGAGCTCCCCTTCTGTGGCAAGGACTTGAAAGGGGACGGAAACTCTTGAGCAGAATGAATGAGTTCTGGGGTTTTGAATATGTCATTGGCTTTTTATTCTCAGGAGCTAAGACCACAGTACAGTGGAAAGCACTGACATTAAGAATTTAAGTCATTTGGGGATGAAGCGGGCAAACCCTTTACAAACTGCACTTTTAGACAGAAAACAAACAGAGGCTCACAAACCACATTGAGAATATATATGTTGGCATAAACCTAAAACCTGCACAGTGTTCCCGTGTCTTACTGGTTGCCACATTACAGTCATAGATCATAAGGAGTTATTAGGGTTGTAGCTTGTAATGGGTCTGTACAGGTAATGGGAGAATGGGCCGACTCTGACAGACAAATGGCCAATTTTCTTCCCAACCTCAAAAGACCTCCAATACTGCCCAATATGCTCCGTGCACTCATAAGACATATTGCAGGACTTTGGCGCTCTCGTTTTAGGGAGCACAGTTCTAGTAAAGGGGACAATATGAAGGAAGATCTATCAGAAAAATGGCACATGGAAAAATGATGTAGTAAAAACCACCAGCACTGCCTTTGTGATAAAGGAAGAACTAAAGCGACCCCTCTAAGATGTCAGTGTGCCCTGCCACGCTCAGACAATCACCAACAATGTGTACAGAGACCTTCCCAAGGAGAGGAGGCGAACTCTAAGCACTAAAGTAACCGAAGGGCATTTAACACTGAACTGTACAAGAAAGCATAAACACACAGCAAATCTTAAAGTAATGTCAACAATGTTTATGAATAAGTGACTCACCCCCAGGTTGTGACACTGGCAGCAGCGAGAGTACAGACCTAATAAATCTCTAGATATGGGACTTTTAGAGCTATATGAAGCTTGGTTCAGCAGGGTGTAATCAAGACAAGGTGCCACCAACAATAGCAAAACATTACAACCCTGAGACTCTCTTATCTAGTCCATGAACTATCATGACAGGAGTAACAGGAATATAGCTTCTTTTGCCTGTTAACTTACAACACCACATATCTAGAACTGACTTTTGCATGACTGGAAACTTTATTATCGTAAAAGTTGAATGAGAACCTTTCCGTAAAGCTTTTTTTTGTTGTTTTGTTCACATTAAACATTTAGTGTCTCTTCATCGTCATTGTGAACTTAACGACATCGCCTTGGCTCAATTAACCTTGTCATGGCATAAAACTGTCGCTTCCCTTAAGCCTCGTCCACCTCTGTCTGGTTTCCCACTGATAACTAGAGAGCAACGCTGACCTTTCGTGCGAAATCCCACTTTCTGGTAATTCCGATTTGAGGAAAAAGAACATGATAGAGACTGAAAGAGGGGTCGCTGTGGTCACCTTGTTCCAATACTCTACATTAGCTGCTGGCCAGTTTAAGCTTCTGGGGTTGATCTGCTATTGAGCAGCAAACAAGAACACACTGAGCGGATTTCTAGTTGACACAACCCCGTCCAAGAAATGCTACCTGACTGTGTTTATGTTTGAGGACTTATGCATACTTCCACTGAGCTTGGGGAAAAGGGTGTCCTGTGCAGAAGCTGTATTGATTTGCATGCAAAGCATTAGACTATTATCTGAACTGTCAAATGAAACTGAATTAAAATTAAGTGTTTATTGATTGCTGAATTTTCTTACTGACTGATTCATCCATTTTATATTGTACAGTGAAACATTTACAGCCGCTGTGTGGACACTCATCAAAATCCTTAAGGTAACAAGACAAAGATTTGTGTCTGCTGTGCATGTATTTATATAAAACATGGTTTCTAGCCCTTTCCTGACATCAAAAATGACATCAAGACTTTTTCAAGACCCAAATGAAAAATTTCAAGGACTATTGCACAGTGAAAAACACCCCTCTGCTCTCCTGCCATCTTCTGAGGCCAAGAGGTCGTGGAATTCAAAACTTGAGATCTTTTCAAGGCCAATCTCTGAAAATGACAGTTTTTAAAACCTTTTCAAGCCTTAAATTTGAAATTCGAATCTGAAAATCAATTCACATAGAAACCCTGTATAAGTAGCCAGTCCAAGCCATAAAACATATTTGACTACACTATTCGTTGCATAATATATCTCTTATTGGCTCTAAGAAGACGAAGATATTCAATAAAATTACTAAGGAAATGTACAAACCAAGTGAAATATCATCAATTGCAACAATTTCATCACTTAGCCACTGTTATGAATTCCATTCTGTCACAGTATATACAAAGCAAAAATGATCTTTTTGAGCTGTCAATCAGTATTATTATCTTATATATAGCAGTATATGCCTGCTCTTCATTTTGCCAGTGGTGTTTTGTGGCCTTATTGGACTTGCGCTGTTATATACAGTATGTTGTGTTTACTATTGCTTAATCTTTCCTCCATCATTTGTTGTGCCACACTATTGACAGAAAATAAAAGATTAATGTGCTCCTTGGCCGTACCTTCAGTATAAACCTCTCCCTTAATTCAACGTCCATTGCTTACAGCCAATTGTGCATGTGAGCTGAATAATAATCTTACTCTGAGGACCTGATGGCTTTGAAGTGGGATGAGGCGCTAAGCAAAGTGCATAGGCTTCATTCAGACTCAAACTGAACACTTTTTGCCAAATATAAAAGATGGTAGTCAAAAAGAACAGGGCAAACAGTCTTCTTGACAAATTCAAACACTCTTACACTGTGATACAGATCTTTAATTGTCCATCACTGTCAAGTATTAAAAAAATGGCATCATGTTTTGTGGTTTATCTGGGATTTTTGAGAACTGGATCAATGCAGGCTTAATGTTTAAAGAAAATAACCAAATAAATAAATAAAATAAAAAATAAAGCATAGTTCACAAAACCCTTACTGTAAATAAAATGTTTTTGTGTCAACACTGTCAGACACGAAAAAAGGGAAAACACACAAATATAAAGTCATGTTGTGATCTCTTTTCTTTTCTTTTCTTTTCTTTTCTATCCCAAACAGGTTTAAATCCTATCCTCCAAACTGCATGTAAATGACACATATGAGTAATGAAATGTCATAACGACTTTTTCTTTTTTCCAGGAGCTGCACTTCACAACTGGCTCCCTTTTCAAACATCCTGACTTTGTAACTCTGTGTTTGAAATCCAGGCCACAAAACAGTACTTCTGAACATGAAAAACCCATTTAAGTTACTTTGAAAAGTGAGTCTTCTAATGTTTGCGTTTTGATGGTTGTCATGACGTGGTGTGGCTGAGATTCATGGGGATAATTTTAGACATAATCCTGCAACGTTTGGAGGATTTACCTTCTTTTGAGTATCTAATTCTTTTGATGGGAATCAGCATATTTTAGGTATAGTGACCTCTAAAACATAATTTTATCCATCTATAAGTATCATGACCCTCATCATATTGCCTTTTTGTAATTCCTTGAATTATTGCAATAGCAGTCAAAATTTATAATTACTTTGTCCGTTAAAAATGTTAAATCCCTGAAGTAATAATCAGTTAATGATATGAGGTGATTTTATTAAATTATCAAGAAATGTGTCACATTATCAGGTTTTCAGTCCATTTAGAGGACATGCTGCTAAATTACACAACAGCTATTGCATTGTCAGTTGTAACAAGCACTCTGTAACTTTGTTAAAGCCCATAATTCTAAAGTATATACTTTAATATATTATTATCCAATTTATTTTGATAGCATAGTATAATGGCTGTAGAAAAATGAAGCCATTAGAGTGAGAACTGCCCCACTCTATGTTGTTTTTGATATGTGTACTCAATGTGTCCCAGGCTACGTTTTGGTGGAAATGTGCAGGACTGACATGACATGCAGCACAGAGGCATGCTTCACTCTGCTTATTCGTAGCAGGAAAGTATTATATTATGTAATATCATTATATGCAAACAAATACACAGGCAAGTACAGATGCTGTCCAGTGCTACAGGGTTTATTTAGCTATGTGCACAGCATCAGCTGTTGCTGCAGCTGAAATTACTGCAGTCCTAGAATAACCAAATCCTTAACCCATTATTAACAAGAACCGATTCATTCAATTATATTGCTGAGCTCCAGTAGGTTAGCTGTCTTTCTGTGTCATAGTCACCTATTAACGAAAATGTTTTGCTAACATTGGGCACACTTCATAAAAGCCGCACTTGTTATGCAAAACTGCTTTGCAAGCGTAAAGCAGTCTTGCAAACGCATTTGACTGCCTGACCTGAATTCGACTGAAGTTCACAGGACCTTTTTGTCAGTGAGAAAAATGTAGGTGATAATGAGGAAAATACTGTACTTTTGAACCCACGGTGTAATCGCTTGCCTAAGCAAAACTCGGATTATGCTGCTCAAGCTGTCTGGAAGAGTCTGATGGACATTTGTTTTTTTTGTTTGCTTGTTTTTGGAGCTGCAGATGAGTTTGGGAGAAGGTGGACAGGGAAGTATGTGGGCTCACTCGCTTTGTGTTTGGTTCCACCAACTGCAATGGAGTTTTGACTGACATAGTGGTCAGTAGGTAATAACTGAATTTTTTATTTTGGGGTGAAGTATATATCTCAAATGTTATTCTTGCTAGATTGTGTACGTTGTTGTGGCATGAGACAGAAATAGGAATGAATGAATGAATGAATAAATAAATAAATAAATAAATAAATAAGGAGCATGAGAAGAGCGTGTCATTCTTCATGAATGCACCAGGAATAGATGAACATGTAAAGCCACTGTTGCAGCAGTGGTCAAATGTGATGTAGTATTAAATAACAAGTCATTGTTAAGGCGGAAATGCAATGCGGCACTAATCATTTGCTACATACAGCTAAAAAGACATCCTATACTACCATGTACTACAAATATGCTGGATGAAAATTTTGAGTATTGGAATGTCAAATTAATTCAAATGTCTGAATTCAAGCTCTTACAGAAGCTCTGACAAAACTGAACACATTTTGGGGAGAAAAACAAATGTTCATCTGCTGATGCACTTTGCTTTTTGTATCACTGACATTGTAAAAAAAAATGTATTACTGTTTAGAAACTCAAACAGGTGTTAAAAAAAAGAACAAAACAAAACAAAAAGCAAAACAAAAAAAATGCACATCAGTTTAGTGGGTAAGATGTAACAAAAAATTTTTTGACAGGTTTTAACAGAACAGTTGAAATGAAGATCTTATTTCTGTATTTAATACTGATATATCACTTAGAAGCTACTGTATACCTTGTCATTCACTTAAACCTTGAACAGGTACTCCAGCTCTCAGAATGTTTTCTTTGCAGTCGAGAACCATTTTAGCCATCAAAACTGCTGAAAACAGAAAGCACTTGTTCGTGGCCTTGTATTTCTTTTTTTATAGACACAAACTTGAAACGAGTAAAAGAAAAGCGGGATGACACCTAAATCCCACTGCATTCTCATTAGCACACAAAAGACATCTAATAAAAGGCTGACCTTCACACCATGTTTTTGAGGGAACCTGCAGTTTGAAAGTCAAGGTCTTTATGCCAGATAAGCAGCAGTGCATTTTAATCCTCTCTCTGCTGAGTGGGGCATCTGGTTAAATAACTGCCTTTTCACCCCTTCCCTTTGTAGTGGGGATTTCTGTTACGACTGTGCTTCCCTCCGCAGATCCCCAAGACTTCAGATCCATCCATTGTATAGGCACATTGTGTCAGGCTTAAGCTCCCACCCCAAATAGCCTTCGCAGGCTAAGGCAGCATATTCCTGTCCATGCCATGAACCAATCCTTATTTCCAGTGAGTTGAGATTATAAAACTTTTTCAATGTTTCCTTTCCTTCCCTATGTTTACAAAAGCTGCTCTTGGTCAGTTATGGTTGAATCTCAGAACCAATTAACTTTTTTTCCTCTCACTGAGCTGATGTTCCTTCTAACATTATCTTTGCCCAGTGCTTGGTGCCTCCAATCCAAGGTTTCCAAGGCAACAAGGTTTCAAGCAAGATGCTGCACGTTTGCCATTTTGGGCAAATTCAACTCCTGCACTTCAGCCAGGTTAATTACTTGTTAAAGATTAAAAAAAAAAAAAAAGTGCACCCAGAAATGGTCAAGGCATGTCATGAGAAGTGAGTGGATTCCTATAATGAACCTCATTATTCTTTCAACGCCATGCGTTGCAGATCCTGATACAATGCAAGAGAGGGTGCACCCTATAAATATGCATGCACTGAGTGTTTGACTCCACTACCTGGTAGGCAGCATCTCCAATCAAAGCTGTCTCCATGCCACATCGGAAAGATCACAGGGGGTGTCAATATATGACAGTTTCTGAGCTGCTTACTTTGGTGATGCTGTGGTGATCTCCCTCAGGCGAGGGATCTCCAACCATCATATTCAGAGCAGACATATGAAGCTGGGGGATGAAGCAAACTGGATTCACTAAGTGACAGACTAGCAAATAACCCTCTGCTCCGATTCCACCCCTCCCTCTGCTCCTCAAAATCCCTGTTCTGCTCAAATAATTACAGCTTCAGACTGTGGGAAGATCCTGTCAAAAAACGGAATCCCCGGAAATAGTTACACAAGGTGCAAAGACAGTCTTCAATCCTCTCATTATATCCATCACGTAAGACAGTGGGGCAGGGGGGGAGACAAGCAGACAAAAAGGGATTTATGGCGATGATGACATACTAAGGGCACGCTTATGCAGCAACAGTATTAGTATGGATAACCTACTTGTATCTCCGCCGTTTCACTTTGATGCCTAGCCCGTCAGGAAGGAAGACGTGTTTCAGAATTACATAAACTGTGAAAATGAGTTTTTTTAAACTCTAAACTGAAGATCAGGACACTCTGACCCTTCTGCCAGTTGGTATTACAGTACATGCATCTAGACCCACGTTGGATGAGGAAGGTGGAGGGCCTCAGGCCCTGACGATTGGCACACTCATCTTGCTCTCTGCAATGAGTTTGACACCAAGCAACCTCCCCGAAGGATCTGCACACAGACGTCCTAAAAGAGTAACATGAGCTGGAGAGGTCTGCCAATCACTGCACCAAAACCAACACAGACTGTTTTCCTGAATACGTCAAAGAGAAGCATCAAACATCAGACTTTTAGATTAAAGGGAAAATAAGTTAACACAAGAAATAGCTGGTAAAATCTTGACTTAGACCAAAGTTACATGATTTAAATGGGAAATACCAGACAGTAAAAAGTATTCAAAAGGTAATCTAACAAAACAGAAAAGTGCACGCTGGCACATTAAACAGAAATGCATAGTAAAACCACTAGGTGGCCCGTCATCATGGTTTTAATCAGAGCCTTCCAGTTTTTTTTTTTTTGCACTATTTTTCTTCTCTGTTGTTTGCACTGCTTTTTTTTTATCTCCTTACGAGAGCTGCTATTTCTTAACTTCGTTGTGCTTCTGACGGGACAATGACAATAAAAGAATTCTGATTCTGATTCTGATTCTGATTCTGATTCTGGGAGAATGATTGTCTCAAACCGAAACAAAATCGATCTCAATGAGCGTTCTGTCATAATCTGCAACATTTTATGTAAGCAATAAATGCTTATGAGACAGGAAAATAATACCATAACACTCTGAGCTACGACTATCTCTGGTATTCACATATTCATTCCTCAAAGCTTTTCTTTTATGGCATTTTTGACTTTACTAGACAGTTCAAAGCTAAGAGAAACAGGAAAGGATGTGAGAAAAAAAGGAGGGTGACAGATTCAAACATGGGATATCACATTTTCTTGGCATGCACCTTAGCTAAGTGAGCTACCAGCACAGTCCAAACCTTATTAGATTCTGTTTTTCCTGAATAATGGCTGTTTCTTGCCATTGGTTTGTTGGTGTGAGATTTTATCACCATTATCACTTATAAGCCATGAGTTGAGATAAAATATTCAGGGAACACAGCATTGATAAACTTTACCAAAATTTATCTTGGAACTACAAGCCATAATTTTGCAACTGCCGAGCTCAAGGCTGTAAAAAACGGCTCAATAAATGAGCTCAAATGCCTGCCACTGAATCAAATATGCAAAACTGTCTATTATCAGTGAGTGCGGTAACCTCACCTATGATACTGAATGATTCATTTCACTCTATGGTGAAATGGCATGTATATATTTAATGATGTAGTCCCATGCATTATGCAGAGGCTGAGTGAGTCAGAGTAGCTGCACAACAGCCAGTATCCTTGGAGAAACTTAACAAGATCATACCAGATTCCATAATACATGTGGTCATTCAGGACTCTCCTAATGGACTCTACTTACTGGAATAAAGACTTGTCTGACCACTTTTTCACAAAACAGTCCACTATCTCCCATCTGCACCCAAAATAATGCAGAGATAGTTCCCTTTTTGTTCATGGCAAATATATGATTGCAACATAACTGTGTGGATCTTTAATACCATTCAGAGAATAAATGAGAACACTTTCAGTGGAGCTCACAGCTCATCATTTAGAATGGGTGTAATGAGAAGGCGCGAGGGAAGGCAATTAACATTTAAAAGAGGAGCCCAGCTCATTGGTAATGGCGATGATGCCGTGGCCCTGTATGACTTGGCATACTGCAAATATTTAACAAGGTCCTAACTGAAAAGGATGAATGTAAAGGGGGAAGGGGGAACTTCATGACTCCAAGGGAGGCGGCACTCTTTGGTTGTAAGTTATATCTTAGATGTTCATCTTGTGAAAAGAATGATATTTGAGCCCAATCAGGCTGTAAACAAGACACTGATCAAAAGTTCTACTGGAAATATATATTACAGTGGATGGCAAACCATTTCCATGAACTTTCAAGAAAGTAACAAAATAATCAATGTTCATAGCACTGGGCTTGGAGCAACAACACATTGCTTTTGATGCGATGTGACGTATAGTGGAGTAGTGGATAGCATTGGCAGTACCATGCAGCCGTCCCGAAGTGCATTACTGTGGAGAAATGGACTTTTGATAGCCCTGAGGTATAATGGGTCCCAAAAAAATAACAGTCACAACTGTGAAAAAGGAATAACAGAACAGTAAAAAGCCACATCTACAAAAGGTTCAATGATCAGTCTGTGCTGCTACATTTCTAAATCAGTTAGACAAATACTAAAGATTTAAAATTTATTTTATTGTGTACCAGTGCTGTTCTGTTGAGGTCAGCAACAACAACAAAAAAAAGCTACACACATCATGGCAGCAAAACAAAGACATGGTTGACATCGAAAATGACAATTTAGCAATGCAAAGTTTCAGGCACATGGAAGCAATATTACTTACAAACATTCACTGATTCGTAGTAACTGAAAAGAAATAATTGAACTTAGTTCTGTGCAAATCTGACATGTCTGTTATTTTCAAAGTAAACATTCTGGCACACAAATAACCTTCCATATTTTGGTGAAGGCAGAGATTATCCCCTGATGATACTAATCACGTGTCAATTGAACACTTGATAATTTCAGATGGAATTTATTTTCAGCATTTTTTTAAATTCTAGACACATGGCTTCTATGATCTTCTTGTTATTATAAAAAATACATGCATTTTTGACTCTTAGACTTTTGCTTTGCTAAATCAAGACTTTCTGCAATTGCATCCATGGCACCAGTGATTTCAGTGAATTTCATTACCCTGTGTGAATGTGTTTAGTGCAAAGGTGGGGTGGGGGGAGTGTGTGTGTG
>OMKZ01027655.1:37356-52320 GCA_900302535.1 Neoniphon sammara
TGGGGGGGGGTTGTTAATAATTACATGAGGTCCACACATAATACCAGTCATTTGCAAATAGTACTAGTGGATGAGCTGGGTAAGATGTATGGACTGACATCATCTTCCTGACCAATACTGCTGTGCAAAGCACATCTAACGTTTGCTCTGCCTCCTCCTCTGTCTGAATTTGCAGAAACAGACACTGATGCGAGGGCCTTGGATTTTTGCACTTTGGGATAGGTATGAAAAAAGCACTGTCAAAGCAGGAGGCATTACTTTATGAATCTGGACCACTTGCATCCGCCTAGCTTGACAGAAGCACTTCCAGGAGAGCCCAATCCCATGTCAGCTGTAGTTCTTTGATGTCAACAGAGAGGATTAGTTCAGCAAAAACGCAAAGTTCCTAGAAGAGAGTGAAGTAGCCTGCGCCTGTTGTCCTTCCCTGCCCGTTATGAAGGACATTTCTACGTTCCTGACTGCCCAATCAATCAGCCTCCTGCAGGGAGAGGGAACTTCCCTGTCCCTGTCACAACAAGTCATTGCTTTAGCTGCCATACGAACAGAGCGTCAACCTCTCAGCAGCTCATAATCGTCCTTGTCTGACAAAAACTGTCTCACAAGGTGCAGGTATGGTGCTACAGGAGAATGAAAAAATATTTCTACCAGAGAGTTGACGAAACTGTTTTGGTAGACTAAACTGTTTAACTGTTTTATAAGTGCTATGATTTAATAATTAACATAATTTCATAAATCATGTAATAATTCATGTAAATAATTTTGTAAATGTAAATATTATTTTTTTTTCTTTTTTGTTTTCTTTTAATTCTGGATTAGGACTGGGTGATATATCAACATTACATGTGATATGAGACAAAATATGGTCTGGGATTTATTATATCCTAATAAAATATTGCAAGAGTGTTTCCTGGCTCTAAACACTGCGTTACAGGAAAAAAGGATGCAACTTTAAGAACTTATTAGACTGTTCTAGCTGTTCTATTCTATCAAAAATCTGTTAATATCAGATGAAAGCACCAATAGTTATCCCTACAAAATTATCAAAATATCTATTTAAAGGTATCCAGGTGAAGATATTGTGATGTTGGGTTTTGTCTACATCACCCTGCCCTGGCTGGAATAACATCATAGATTTCTTTGTCACTGGATATCTGGTAGAATGCCAAATTAGGCCTAATTACAGACAATATGAAACAAGACATTATTTCATCCTAAAAACAAAAGCCAGAAAAATGATTAACAGAACACATATGTAGAGGGACCATTTGACAATTTGGCTGATGATTCATGTCTCATGTCATCTCATGCTCACATATTTCCTGTACCTCTCTGCTGGCTTGTATCTAAACAAGCAGGGAAGGCAAAACAGGATACGCATATTTGCATCTGTGAAGCTAGAACATTTGTTTTGTTCTGGTTGTTGCATGGGTTAAAATGGCATTTAGGTTTAATGTCTGGTTGGGCTTGTGATGGTGAAAAAAATCCTTTGGGAGATGAGACATAAGGTGTATGGGCTGCCATGAAGGTAGCCTAATGCAAGAGACAGGGAAACAAAGGAACAGTTACAAAGTGAGAGTGGGTGCTTTTAGTGCTATTTCTGTCCTTTTTGAATCCAGGTGAGTGATGTGAAGCTGTTGCTTGTCTGCTTTACTCAGCCTCAGGCACCATTTTCCCTTTTTTTTTTTTTTTCCCCAAACACTGAATTGTCAAATGAGGCCTACTGTCAGAAGCAAAAGCTTTTGTTGGAGAGGTTCAAGCAAATAATTTACTAAAAATAATCTGCATTAGAGCTAAAGTACATCAGTGTCTAGAAAAATATGAGAATAGATTATAGGGGGGAAATATCCTATTCAAATTCCTATTTATCCTGTTCCATGGCAAGAAGAATCATTCTCGCAGTGGTAAATCTGTGAAACTAGTCTTTCGTGAGAAGGCAATAATCTGAAGGTTTTTGTGCTGATATCCAATTATTAGCATTTCATTTCTAGCTACTGTTCCTCTATATGGTGCTTGGCACATAGGGGGGCTAAAGAGTACCCTAAAGGTTTCTTGAAATCACCAAGGGATTTTGCTTTCAATTCCAACCACAAGGCATCAGAGTTCTGTTGTGCTCGCTGAGAAGAGAATTATGGTCACATAAGTGCAGTATGTTTGCAGTGGCAATAATGAAAGGCAAAGCTGAAATGAGTTTTTGGGAAGAAATGTTTTCCTGTTTTTGCTTGGCAGTGCATGTTATACAGAAGCATGACTGCAATCCAGATAACCTTTACTGCATATCAGACGGGAAATCCTCTTTCATTGGGGGAGGCAGTGGAAGGCGCATGTCCCCACAGACGCCTCCATATCCCTCTGATGATGGGTGGACAGAAAGATCAGGGATAAAACAAGCCAGCCAGAGAAGTAATATTTCCTCCGAGGCTGTAATATAATGGCTCGGATCTTAGCGGTGATAGATTTTTCTTTGACCCTGTGTAAAGAAAATTTCCACGCTATCCGGCTTCCATCTGTAAGCGCAAACAATGCCAAGATGGGTCGGCGTCTAGTTTATTTGTTTCACGTTTGTTCTCCGCTCCCTGTGGGTAATAGTTTGCAGAGAAGTGTCATTGACTAAAACAGACAAACATTTAAGCCGAGAGCTGCCCTGACTGTAAAATAGTCTCTGAAACCAGCTGTATCGATTTCTTGTCCCGGGCACACAAACACAGGAGCAGGGTAGAGTACCATCTCTATCTCGGCTTTCCATCGCCATTGTGACTGATAGGAGAAGCCCTTAGCTAACAGTTCTGTCCTCTACATACATGGGCGGTTCAGACCAGCTATACATTGCCCTCGTCACACACCCTGCCAGCTCCCTGAGCCCACAGTTACAGTCTTTGACAAATGGACTGATGCTATCTGGCTCAACAATACATTGACTTCAACAAAAAGCAATTCACAGGGACATTTCGGTATTTATAAATGTCAACTTAAGTAAAAGCTAAGGTCTCCTGCCGCAAAGGTTTTGTAATTAAAGGTCAACATTTGTGATAAAGCTGTTGTTTTTTCAAACTATTCTATTTTCTTTCCTCGCACAGTGGGAAAGGAGCAAAAGCAATCTAAGATTGAAGGGAAAGGTCTACATTTTAGCAATACTCGTTGAAAAAGCAGAAAAGGTTTTATAGCAGATGCACTGTGCAAATTTTGAAATTAGCTACATGCTCCTGAGCTCTGACAGGACCAGACAAGTGAAAACAAATATTAGTGAAATGTGCTCTTGAAAGCGAACCTACATAATTTTTGTGGCAAATCATGAGCTAAAATAATTTTCAACAGTTTCTCTTGAGGAACGGACACTATCTCATTGTGTTTTCACATTCTTGCGCTCAGTTCCACAACTGCAGATACCAACGGGTATGACCTACAGGGCCTCTGTGTACTCAGCTATTAAAAAAAGAAAGAAAGAAACAAAGGAAGAATATTGTGAATCAAAAGCTAAAACAGAAAGTGTGCTGCTGCTGCTGCTGATGACATTCTGAGTGCCTAAATGCTTTCAATGTGTGAAACCTTGTCCACTGCCCATCAAGCTTTTTCCCTGGACATCTCAGGAAGCACCAGACACTCGACAGAAAGCACCTGCGGGAGGAACAACTCAATTTACAAAAGGGGACCATGTGCTGAATTGAAACAAATAAATAAATAAAGCGAGTGAATGCCTGGAGAACATCAAATGAGACACCTGTTTCCACTTGGGTAACATGGTGACAGATAAAGAGGGGTGATCTCCCGCTGAAGAGCAGGGCCTTTTCAATTGGGCACATCATGACAGAGACAGTGATAACTTAAAGAGGAAACAGCCTCTGTGGATCCAGGGCTTCTCCACTGCTGTGACAAATCAGTGCAAACGAATTATCAGCTTTGGCTTGCAACATGTACCAAGAAACAAGGTAATGTAGACTTGTGTTTTACAGCCTGTACAAACATTAATATTACACAATCATGACATCTGGATATACAGACAGTAATAGCTCCCTGGTGGCTTCCACTGATTAAAAAAGAAAAAAAAACTGTATTAAAAGAAACTGTCTACCTCACATCCTCTGTTTTCACAGCTCTAATTGCATGTTAAATGAATCCACTACTGGATGCTCGAACGCATCAATGCATCAAATTTACTCTTTGTTTACACTGTGCCACTGGCAAGTCACTGAACTTCACATGATAATTCAATTCTCAAGGGCTATTACATGAAATTATTCTCTGTTAAGTACACTAATTAAAAACTGAGGTGAATTGATCATACGAGCGTTTTCTGCCTTGAGATCAATTTGTTTACTGAATTATGTCGGATTTCCCAGTGAGACTCGAAACATGAACCATACATGAATCGGGATGCATAATCAATACTGATAATACAGCAAATACCACAGTTTATAAATCACTGGAGACAAAATAATAAAATTGGGTCATAACAATTATACCAATAAATTATAAAGTTAAATTGCCAAGTTTAAGGTTAAGATGTTCACTGTATTATTTAGTTACAAACAACAGACAGCAAAACCTTTTTGTCCCCCACGATGAAATAGGCAGACTACGGATCAGTCTGCATTGTTAGTTCATTTATCAATGTGTCATGCACAATATCATAGACACCACTGATCACATTTGAAAAAAGCAGGAACCGATGCATCTCACCACTGTGCTCTAGTGTTTGCAAAATTATGCTGACTGGCCCAAGAGGGGTGCAGCAAATACAAGTCAAATCAAGGTGATTTGTTACTGATTGCCCAGATGGGGTCTGCACCATTCCAGGGGTATGGCACGTTTATTGTTGCCTTGTTTTTCTTCTTTCCAAGTAGGAAAGTGCTATCGGGGGTTACAACAGAGACACTTCTTCAAAACCAGGCCTTAAATCTATGGGCTGTGCACACAACAATGCCGGGTTTGTTATTAATTCGAGCCAAAGGACTCTGATTAATCATAATATTCATGAGGCTCCAGCTACAGAGTGGGAGTGACCTTGACTTCTTTTCTCAACGCGCTTATGCAAGCCCCGGAGTCAAGGAATATCAAAGGGGACACACTCGTGGAGATCTGGGGCAGAGACATCACCCACATCCGTCACAGACCCTTGGGCTAAACCAACACTCGGACAGGCTGTACTGCACTCTGGGTAAAATATCAGACCTCACTGGGTTTCTTAACTTAAGGTAGGGCCCTAATCCTAAGGAGCTAAAGCAGTGCTGCAAAAGACTGCAAAAAGAAAGGCGGGTAGAAAATCAAATAAACATAATTTGTTTTCTAATGGCCTGTAAAACTCACAATTCAAAAAATTTCAGTCACAAAACTTCTAAAATGATCAGTATTGTTTAATGTACAATAAAGGTTTGGAATATCTTACCTAATTCAAGAGCACAGATGAAGAAAAAGCTTGATGCTCCTTTCTTTTACCATAGAAAAGGGTCAACTGAAGAGATTTTAATTCATGGCAAACATGGACAGGAGTGAATGCAACATAATGTTGAGTTATAAAAGTGCAACTGCCTTTCAGCATCACAATGAGCGAGAGGCATTTGAATGACAAGGTACATTTTTCCACTCCACTGGAAGCCAATATCTAGCATCAGAAAGCTGCCTGGCCGATGCATTAAATTGTCATAAAAACACACTCAATGCGAAGCAGTTGGGAGACGGTGGCATTACATCATCCATTATGGATCACAGCATTAAGCAAACCACTTCAAGTATTTTTGTGTCCTGAAGCACAGGAGGCACAAGCAGTGGTCATAGTAACAATTTCACTGACTTAAGAACATTATTGATTTGAAACAATTTTGTTAATGCCAACTTATTACCTAGTCTCAGACTCATGAATATTGCTTGAAATGTAAAAAATGAGGAACAAATAAAAAATGAGCGTAGTTTTCCTTCTGGCAATGTGTGTAGTTTCACTAAGCCCTGTGGGTTTCGTGCTGTACAGACTATTCAAGTCTCAACTCTGAGTGTGTTATTAATGTTATTAATAGGGACTGTTCCGCATTCACGCTATCCCATTTATTCCACACTGTCTCCCATTTCTGTCAATTTATAGTACTCCAAGGGAGGCACCTGATGACCAGACAGACCAGCTCAGCCTTTCTTGAGGTTCACGTTCTGCAGCGCCAGCATCGGCTGTCAGGGACATTTAACGCAGAATTTGCATTATTTATGAGGCTACCTTTGAAATGCTTTCCTTAATTATGTTCCAAATTTCCATAAAGAACTCTTGCAGTTTACTCGCAACATTTTGAAAACACATGCCTAACACAGCAGTTGCAAGAACAGAGCCTGGTGTCTAAAACAAATTGAGTTGTGTCACAGATTCTGATTGATCATGTTTACCTCACGCATCTTGCAACTCACATTACGGATAAACGAGTTTTAACCAATTTACAACACTTAAAGCACTATGGTTTCCTTGGTTACTTTTCTTATCCAATCACAAAGCACAATACCTATTGCTTCACCCCCACCTCTCAGCCTATAAATGGCAGATTAAGTTAGGGGACTTGGATAGATCCATTCTAAACAGCCTTAGGTTACACTAAAACAAGCAAAATAAGGCAGGAACTAAATTACCTTTGTTTGCGCCTGTGAATGATATCAGTCAAAGTCACTTCAACAAGCACTCATACAGTACATCATGGGATGAAAATCCTCTTGACTGTGAGTGTGAGGCAAAATACCACTTATATTTGACAAATTATCATGTCCATTTGGCCTGTGGTTTGATAACCAAAAAAGAACAGTACCATTTTCTACCTATCAATAAGGCCTATTTTAACACAGGAATTATTTTTCAAATTTAAGTCACCTTTGCCCCTGTAATTATGCTTTGTGTCCATGGCAATTATAAAGCTGTTATAATGTGTGAAGTATTGAAAAACATTATTTATTAACCAAAGTCTGCCGCGGTCCGTTGAAGCAACTAGCTTGTCACAGTCTACAGCAAAATACTGGGCTTGACTTTTAATATTATATAGTTAAAGATGGTAAAAACTGTGTTTTTGTTTTTCTCCTCATCATTGTATGAGGTGTACTGGGGTGAAGGTCGAGTCGGAAAAGAAGGTGTGGTAAGATAAAGGTGCATCGTGATGTTAAGAGTGCAAAGTCCTAGAAATTGGAAGGAAAGACAAATGTGTATTCCTCAATGACAATGCGTGGCTGTATTTCCTCGATGCATGCCTAAATAATACCTCCTTTCCAGTCACACAGAGAAGTAATCAGGCGCTCCTTCAGCATCTGGCAGAATGATTTATTCCCTCATTGGAGCTTAGATTGAGGTTTTAATGTATTTAACAAATTGCATTCTATTGTGAAATGATACGGTTGGGGGGAGGTGGCAGCTGGGCAGCTGATGTTTGGCCTTGTGCTACTTCCAATGCAACCCTGTCAAAATCCAAGTGTCTGGCTGCTGGCAAGAGAGGGAAAATATGGCTATGACTTGGGAATTTCTGTACACACTGCAAAATTCATAGAATAAAACTCAGATTAAAGGGGCATCAAGAAATGAGTGATATAGAAATATGACTTTCACCAACCTCAATGGGCAACCGAGAAGCAACATCAACAGATGCCTGGCACCGAAATGGGGGCAAGATGGGGATTGTTTTTAAATGTTGATTGGCAGGAATTTAACTGGGTACCATGAGTGCTACCAACAACCAATAACATTACATTATCTTTCATCTAATCGCCACATGCTATAAACACCAAAGTGATTGGTAATTGGTCCACAAGATAACTACTTCAATTAATACACATGATACACTGGGTAAGAGAGCTTCAGAGTTTCCGTAAGGTTGTTTTTTGTTTGTTTGTTTGTTTGTTTGTTTGTTTTACTTTGACGGAGCTAGGCTTATGACTCCTGCAGATTTCAAGCCTTCATGCTAAGCTAACAGGAAATGCTAACCATTGGAACCAAACCAGTGGAAACCAAAATACGGGGCAAAATACCGAAAAGGGTATTTTTCCCAAAACGTTGGTGTATTCCTTTAACATTGTGGTTGGCCAACTCAAGTAACTGAAAAGTAAAACTGGACCTGAAAACTGAAACTGAATGTTTAAACTAAAAATTGACAAGAAGTAACTTAAGAGACACCTTGCAATAAAGAAAATGGTGTTGTCTTTGAATACTTTTTTGTAATAAATTTTTGAGCCGCAATCATATAATGCCAGAGGCTCTTCAAAAAGTTGGATGAGGTCCTCTTTCTCTTCTGTCCAGAAGGCTACCATGATTACTTGCTCTGTGCTGTTCCCTGATTGGCTGAAGAGAAACACCTGACATCAAATGTTCTAAAAACAATTTGGCATAGTGAGTTTTTTAGAGACGCAGGCAATGGATTCAGGTGCTCTGCAACTGCACTTCACATCGCTGCAATGTTCTCTGCAATATTCTCAAGCTGTTTCATCTTATTGCAAAACTTTGATTTCTACTGTCCCTTACTATTATTTCGTTTAGCCGGGAAAACTAATGGCAATTGTGTCATACGATAAGCTTTTATTCAAGATTAGATATTGATAAAAGTATTGTTTTGGTGCTGGTATGGAATTCAAGTGGTATTTTCAAACAATGCCCAGCCCAAGGCAATAGCCTGTGTCTTGGAAGTGAGTTCTGAGAGCCAGAAATCTCAGCACCTGGCCAAGTAATCATTGAGTCATTGGTATTGATCAACAACCCCATCAACCCCCCACAGATATATTGTGGTCAATTTGTGCTATGGGGTAGTAAAAACATTACTTAGGGCACTTTTAAAGCTGCAGTCCACAATTGATGCATTGCCTTCTGTGCTTGCTTTGGAAACACTGTGTTGGAAACAGTGGTGTAGTAAATGCAACAGCACCACCTCAAGGCGAGTGTATAAATAAGGGTGGGGCAAGACGCCTATGGTGGCATAGGCTGGAGCTGACGGATATGATGAAGTTGGCAAGAGACCATGAAATAAAGTTTGTGGTAATGATGTCAAACTCTGCATCTACTAATCCTCCACCTACAACTAAGAAACGGTACCTGGAAAAGAAACTGTCCATTCTCAATATTGGCCTAGCATTCCTCAAAATTATCAATGTTCGACTAGTCTGACTCACAGGATGTAGGCTGTGGGTGTAAGCCTTCCACTGGCCTTCCATTGGTTGACTGTTGCTATGTCAAACAACAATAACCTATGGAAGTCATATCACATAGTTGACGTATGTCTTTTAATGCTTTATTTGGTGTTTTCTTTTGCGGAGATTTAGCCATTTTAATGCCAGGGCCCGCCTCCCCACGTGCAAATGTTCCACCAAAACAAGTTCCCGCTGCATCCTGGGCGTGGCGCAGCCCTAGACAATTGTGATTGTTTTAAAGACATACAAACAGGCCAAAGCGTTTTTTTCCCCCTATAGCAGAATGATAACGGGTTGAGCCAGACCTTTCTCCAGCTAAAACGAAGTGTGGAGATAGGTCTGGCTTTGTGAGACTACTATCAACAGTAAGCCAGAACTTTCCATAACCTAGGACTTTTCAGAACTTGTGAAGTTCTGGGTTTGGCTTTTGATTCTGCCTCCACTATATTAAGAACACAACCATGAAGGGTATGAAGTGTGTCATAAAAATGTTATAATAATCTCAATCTTTTTGTAGTCTTGCTGCTTTTACTTTTTGCAGCACTGATTGGATATATGCTCGATGCCCAGCTCTCCCAAACCACAGGAAAATTTTAAATACACCAAAACTCTTGTCAAATAGTCAAATCAAAACAGTTGGAATGCATCAGGCTTTTTAACGTATCTTAACTTACTGCTTGTCGACAGACTATCAGCCATGGACAGTTTCTTCAAAAGTGTTTTTCTCTCAGTGGGCAGGGGGTGGCTTTTCCTCCTCTTGCCTGCTGGTGAAAAGCAGTTTCCTTTCTGCCGCCACTGCAGCAGTGGCTGCTATCAGGAGCCTGTTTTACAGTCACATCCCGCCCGCTTCCCCGGGACAGCGGCAGCACTCTGGCTAAGATACCGGTGTGTTGTTTGTTAAACTATTCACACAAGTCATTCAAGGTGCCTTCTCTCCAAACACTGCTACGGCATGTGCCTCTTTGTTTGCTCAACTTGCACTTTCCATTATTTTACCATCTGCTTTGACAGTTTGTTGTTTGGCGCTGGCTGCTTTGGTATTGTAACCCTCTATGGATGTGCATATTTACGGAAGTGTTGTCAACGGTTAACCAATGAAGATCGACAACGCTGCTAGCTCCCCCTAAAGCTTCCTGGTACCCAGGTTTTACTATCACCCACTGAGCAGGGCTGAAATAAGATTCAATCAGGTGCTTAAAACAATTCAAGAACTTGCGAAATAGACTTCACAGCATGGCTCGCTAGCTAAGTCAAAAAGGCTAATTAAGAGCTCTAAAAACCTAAAAGTGTTGATCAGTGGTGAAACGCAAACTGCAGTCTTTCAACATTAATAACTACACTTTTGATGTCTTATACACTATTTAGCGTCAGCATGCTACCTGAGCAGCAAGGTGAGGTTTTGCAAAAAACAACCTATTTACATTTTGGGGTCATTTTTTTAGCAATTCCTCCTGCACAGCTGCAAGAAGGTACACACAAGCACAAATCACACACTGCAACTCTGATCCTGTTAACACCATATGATATTAAGACATTACATTAAAGATTATACCATATCCTCCTTAATTTGTCGAAGAGTAATAATTTCTCAACACAGGACATATGAGAAATTAATTCATCTCTGTGTATGAAATGTAACTGTGATTATTTCTTAATATAGGACATATGATAGCACAGAGAAGTGTCTAACAGCCAAGCAGATGTCATGAGGCATGCTGTCTGCAAGTATGGTATTGGCTTAGCAGCTAGGCCACCTCATCCCTCTGAAGCACCATCAGGGGAACTAGCAACTAGCAACCCTTTTTCCAAGAGCAAATGCCTCTCCATATTCGCATGCATTCACAAATGACAGGATCTCAGTGGTGCAGCTTACAAGAGGGGAGGAGAGACAAGCCAATCGACTCAGAGAGTGGGTGGTGTGATTTTGCATTGAGAACAGAGAGCCAGTGAGAGGCAGACAGAGAATGTGTGGACGAGACAAGGTGGAGGAGAGACCTTACCAGAAAATGGACACAGACAGAGAGAGAGAGAGAGAGTTGGGGGATCTAAAATAAGAGTGACATTGTCTCCAGACAGCATTCATTATTTCTCCATTCAGCCAGCTCAGTGCTGAGGGGACACGGCTGAAATACAACTTCAGAATACATTTGACAGTGGGAGCAGAGATGAGGCGGTGGATTTACAGTGCCATACAGTATCACCGTAATATTCAACTCCTGTCATCACAAATCACAGCGTAACATGCAGAGGATAAATCCTACAACTTATTTGCAGAAGAGAGATATTTCCCCTGTTTGTTTAAAAGGAAAAAGAGAGAAAGATAAAGGCCATTTGATTTAGAAGCTCGGATCAAATCTTGCACTACAAACACCAGAGGATGAGATCAAGTGGTTAATGATTTGTGGGCCAACAAAGCAAAGACATTGCTCTGAGTTCTGGATTATTGCAGCTGCTGATACCCTAAAGCACCTTAACCTAAAATGTATCAAGTTGAATTAATGCTGTATACGCTACACAATGAAAATCATGTTTAACAGAATTGTGAAGGTGGCCAGCAAGGTCACTGGCATAGAGCGTAACACAGCATAATGACTACACACCGCTTCACTCAAGTTTTTGCCCCTTCATTTCTGGACAGCCATGATCAGTTCTACTTCTGGGTAAAGAAATAAGGAGCCAAATGTGAAATGTAAATGCATATGATAAAGCTCTTTTGCTCTCCATGCAATAGGCTTAATTTGCACATGGCTGCACATGTAGATCCACACTTACCCTCTGGGCCACTGTATACACCATTTGGCCATCTGTGCATGGACTGCAGCCTGTATGTATCTGCAGTTGTATGTACTTTTACTGAGTTTACGTGACTGCTTTGCTGCAAAATGAATATCCCATTATGAATAATGAAGACTGAACTGAAGCAATCAACTGGGACACCATCCTACCTTATTTAAATATGAAATGAATCCTGGTTCTCGTTAAGAATAAAATAGCCAAGTGTCTATGGAAAAAAACTGAAAAGATTAAGGAGACTAGTATTCTGTGAAGATATGAATAAATAAGTAAAACAAATCCGTCGAATATAAATGAGTGGCCCATATTAATCAACTAAATTACGGCATTTGAGTTGCCCTTTAAAATCCCAGCTGTCCCTGGGGAAGTGCTGGTTGTTAATATTTAATATGTACACGTGTAGTGTCACAAATCAATCTGTCGTACCAATTACTTCAAATTAATTCAATTGGTGGTCAAAAAGTCATCCAGTTAATATGAACTGCTGACATTAGTACAGTGATTATTTATATGGCTGTTGTTGTCGGGGTGGGGGGGCTTCTTCTCTGAAACATGACGGGAGTTTTTATTTCTCAGCTGAACCTACGCACAATGTCAATCCATTTCTCACATCCTCTTGCTAACCTAAAAAGAAAATGAGAGTGAAAAGTCATTCTGTGGTTTGTTAATGCTAATACCGCGTAGGCACTATTAGCACTAAGGGCCTTTTCAGTCCGGCTCTGCCTTAGTAAGCATCTGAGCGGCCCCGGTGTTAAACAGATATTTCTAGCTGGCATCAAGGTGGTAGCGCGTCATAAATATGCATGCGGCCGAGGCACTCATGGAAAGCAATAAGACATCATCATCACAGAGATCACCCTGCTGTCACTCCCCTCTGCAGGGCCCATTAATAAACACTGACAATCAGAGCCCTTGACCTGCCCCTGCCAGCCTGGGGGGTGGGGGCAAGAACAGGGAGCACCCCGTTCCCCTGACACCCCCAAATAAGGCACAAGGGGTTTAACTTACAGTGTGTCCCTATTCAGATTCAGAGAGGGAGAGGAAAGACTGGGCAACAGTTTCTGTGATGCCTGCACCCAATCTACCGCAGGACTATATTTCACCATCATCATCATCATCATTATCATTTAGAAGAGTTACTGCAAGGTGGCCCTGAATTGTGTCAGTCTGTGCAGAACAAAACTGAAGGATCAAAAATCCTTCATATTCTATAGGATGTATAAGACATTTATGCTTCACTCAGCAAAATGAACTGTCAAATGTTGGAATCCAAGCGGTGGGTGTAGAGGGTTAGAGTAATTCAATCATCAGTGCTTATACAAAAGTTTAAATATGATATGCTCCTTACAGACAGACAGTCACTTTTTCCCTGAGAGAAATTCAATACAATTTAGAGGAAGCTATAGATGCATTTCTCTGGAACATCATAGCTGAAGTGCACATGCAGTCCTGAGGCAGGAGATTCAACTACCACAGCAGGAATACAATCAAATATTTTCATTTTCCCCTACCTCACTTTGTATGCGCCCCATGGCAAAATTATGAAGAAAGGAATTAGGAAAAACTGCAATGCACATGCTGTTCAACATGATGTATTACATTAGTCAAGGCGGCAGTTTGTCTCTGAGTTGTTCTTCGTGTATTTTTGAAAATGGGAGCCTATGATTTCCGTAAAGTCGGGCAAACCTGCAGCAGAACTGAGAGTTGTGATTTCTAACTATGGCAAGTACACTGGAGGAGTGTTTAGACTTTTCATGGGCAATGATGGCTCCAGAGGAAAATAAAACTACACCTTTGTTTTACCTTTAAAGTATCCTTTAAACCACTGATGTGACTGTATTGTAACTGCATCCAGTTCCAGACAGTGTCTGACCAAAAGTTTCTGACACACAGCAATGTAATAAAATGCTATGAAACTTGCTAAGCAGTAACACATCTCTGGAAACATGAAGGTAAAACAATGCTATCAGCAGCTGGAACATAATTGAATGTGCTAACATTATACTGCTGTTGACAAATGACATAAAAAGTGGCATTTAGTTTTAGTTTCTCATGGGCAGAGACACTGAGCACACAGATTTTCTGCCCCAGGGAGTGTGCCCACCTCCCAGTGTTTACAAACAAGAAATAGGTCCATTGCAAATTAGCAGAAAATATAACAATACAACACACAAACCTCAACCCACTAACCAATGGGTGGCTAACAGTGGGTAACCATACTAATGTTATTCATTTGGTTTCATTTTGAAAATGCCCTAATAGTAATGCCTCCACTAAGTAATGAAAAGCATTGAAAACCAGTCCTGCATTATTACATATTTTTTTTAATAAATGGGAAAAAAAGTCTTAATTCTGGCAGTGCGTAGCCAGGTCTTATTATGTCAAAGTCTGACGGTTCTGCAGGTATGAGTTTTAAAAAATACAGATACTGTAACAAAGTTAAGGAGTTAACTATATGTCTCACAGTCTCTGAGTCCTTGTGACAGACACGTCAGGCCAGCAAAATAACGAAGACAAACACAACATCAGAATTTAGCAGCATTTCATAGAGCATTTCCGCTCACTCTGGGAACGCCAGTGTCGATCCGCGTTTAAGCAAATAGCGGTTGTGGAGACAGGGAGGATTTTGCCCCCAGGTAGTGGAGGCATTGGTGGATGAACAGGAGGCATGTCACGCCGGAGCCGCTCTCCTCTCCCTGTCTGAGAGGATTAACCTTTGTTTATCCCCATCTCCAGTCACAAGGCTCCCATACCCAGCCGAGTACCTGGAACCACTGGGAGCACTGGGAGCACTGGGGGCCTGTCCTAAAGCCTCCGCCCACCTGGCTTCATCTCCACAAGACGCTTTGCTAGTGGGCCTCAGCTGCCAGTAACAAGCAGTGTCTGACCTGGCCAGGACCCACTGGCTTTAAAAGATAAATCCTGCATCAGCTCTTCCTTGTACTTACCTGGCTTGGTGAATGAGATAACACTGCAGCAATAATAAGGATTTATACAGTAGATGTTGTATCACAAGAACATTAAGAGCGCAATTAGCCTGTAACAACT
>OMKZ01027656.1:0-18692 GCA_900302535.1 Neoniphon sammara
ATGAGCCTTGCTACATCAGGGAGAGATAGCATCACAAAAGTTAATGGTGACAAGAAGCTGTGGTACTCCTCCATGAAGGTGTGGCCCTGAGTGAAAACATGAAAACACTGCTCCTCTCTCTCTCTCTCTCTCTCCTGAAGTGTGCCATATTTGCGTCGCCTTTCCTAGAAGGCGATCGTCCCTCATGCACTGCTGGAATAGTGGTGAGAACATTTAGTGCAACCCCACCTCCGCCCCCCTTTCCCCACATTGGATCTCTCTCTCACACACACACACACAAACACACACTCAGTCACTCACCCGCCCTTATGCTGACACGTTCATCAGAAACGGTCAGTTTTCATAAGACCCCAGCCAGGCTTGCATTACCTGGAACTGTTGATGCAGCGAGCCATGTGAACTTGGAACTGGAAACAGATGTTGAGCTCTGTAGCTAAGTCACTTTGGCTGCTTAGGCCATATAGACTCTTCCCTCTGGGATTATCAGTTGTGTGCGATAAAGGATGAGAAACCAAATCCTGGATGGGACATTCAGGATCGGGGATAATTCTGTTTAACAGAAACCAAAGGATTTTGGGGCTGTCTGTGTTGTTTCCACCAAATGTTGTGATCATTGTGCTGCTTGTCTGGGCTGTAATCCTCACCATAAAACTTGTCACTACTTTGGCTAACACTTGATTGATCACTGATCTCCTCAGTTACTATTCTAATGTAACATTTGTCTACTGAAAATGACAGGTGCTTCCCCAGCCACTTTTTTCCACATCTTAACATAATAAGGAAGAAATGGAACTGAGCTGCTTTTTGGCAGCTTTGGAGTTCACATGAAACCCCCAGTCTGTGATGTGGACCATCTGAAATTTGACAAGACGTATTTACCATGTAGGTTCCCGTTTCTCTCCTGATCTTTAAACAGAATCTATTCTAATCAGGCCATGGATGCTCTTGTAATGTTATTTATGCATACTCTGTGGCATTTTTCTTTCTTTGTTTTTTTTTTGTTTGTTTGTTTTTTAACTTGGTCCTTTTTTATGTCTTAAATGCAGACCTAGGTGCATTTTGATGTTAGGTTTGCCTTTACTGATCAGAGCTATGAATGCTTTTATGTTTGTTTCCTCAAGCAGGTCAGAAGTGTAAACCCTGTGTAGCTCCCTCTGTTTGCAAAAAATGGGCAGAGTGCCTCTGTTTTCATTATCTTGGTGTTTGTCTTTTAGTTTACTTGTGAAGCCAAAGTTTTGCCAAGTCATGGGTTTGAGCATGGACCAAAGATGTTTTTATAAGCTTTTATAACAAGAAATTATCCCCAAAGCAGACAAACTCCCCAATTTATATTTGCTAGCTTTCATTTATTGTCATTTTTCCTTAGACTTGAGTTTGAAAAATGTAGACATCTTTTGTTACGTAGCGTACAACTTATTTTATTGTAGTAGAAGACAGTTTTAGAATCTGAGACCATAGTTAGCCTGTCAAGGATCATTTCTCTGTACTGTCTGCTACACAACCCGATAACCAGCCCCAAAAAACACGACTTAAGTCTTCTCACCATGGAAGGCCAGGACAAGTCATTGCACAGTCAGGCCTGTTTCCTGCCCAAACACAGGCCTTTGCATTTTCTACTGCAGCTGCAGGCAGCTCTGAGCTACATGTATGAAAAGATTATAAAAAACAAAAAAAATAAACAAAAAAAACTGCGGATGTTGTTGCTTTGTATTAAGCTTGTTTGTATGCTGCATGGTACCCTTTTATGTAATGTCTGTATAGTTAATTGCACTATTTGTTTTTAACTAACTTGGAAGTGCAATAAAAACTATAAATACTGTATGTAATTAATAAAAAAAACAGCACCATTGTACCATATTTACTCTTTGGTCTTATTGTTCAGATTCTGGTCCCATTTCCTTCCCAAAAAGGGGCTTTTTAGTTCCTAGACTAGTCCAGCAGTTCAAGAGTATTGTTTTCAACCAGGGATACTTTATAAAAGGGTGACATTTGGCGCCAGCAGCACAACTGTGAAAGCTGCCCTCCCTTGAATGGCTTTTCTGGTTAAAAACAATAGCTGGTTGAGCAAGCGTTGCTAGGTGCCACAACGTTCCCCTGTGGTAATGAGGCTTAACTGAGTTAGCTCAACAGCCACTGATACACAGCAGCTACAGGTGAGTATTTCATTACTTTGAAGACACCAGAGGCTTGGTTGAACTGCTCAGGCGCAAAATGACCTCCCCATCCTATTCAGCACTCCACTACACCTACAGAAAACCAGTGTCAAAACAAACCAGAAATGGAACATACACAATAATAGAAAACATCTTTATTCATAATTTTACACAGGTCCAACAAGCAAAGCAACATGAAACGGTAAACATGTTTGAATGACTCAGAGAGAATACAGATGACCCAATTACCTTTGAGAACGTACATATATATATATACAGGCACAAGGTTGAAGTGCTTAAACTAATTCTGTCCATCTGTGCAATTTGTTACTTGCTCTGCATTGTAACACCATCAGTTTTTGGCTCGAGCTAATGTCAAATTGTGAGAAGCTCAGGAGACATGTACAGGCATGAGCAGTATACATTGTTTTTCTGTGACAACCTGATAATCGTCATGGGTTCTAATTACTGTGTAAGTGTGTATTCATGAGAACACTGCAGCAGGCAGGAAGTACAACACACCATGCCAGAAATGTCTGGGACTCAAGAGAATGTCATTTACCATCATGTCACACATTTCTGTCAACTTAATCCCATTACTTAACCCAGGCATTTTCTAGGCTGTGTGGGGTTTTGCCACTGTAAGTCAACTACACAAAAAACACACAAACTCAAGTATAAAAGGCGACCAAAACAAGGCCAACAAGTTAAATTACATTGTCTAAAAAGAAAGGAAAAAAGTGATGAGAGGGAAAAGCAGAGTGTAGGCCAAAGGAAAAGGAAAAAAACAGAACTACTGATGACCATCCATAGGGGGTTGCATACAGGAAAAGAAATACAGATGTTGATACTTCAGAGGAAACGTGAGGGGAAGAAGCGACAGGACTATTACCATCACCTCACTAGACACTTAGGCCAGGACTGCTTTATTTAAATCAGGTCTGAAATCTCCAGGGGTATCTGAGAAGGCCCCAGAAAAAATATTAATAGTTTATTTTAACCATTTCACAGTGAGAGAGCAGACATTGTTATACCTTCCTATTGGTGCTTGCTAACCTTCAGACACTAACAATAAGCTCTACCATTCCTCACTACATCACATCTATAAATAAATATAACATTTCTGAGATGAGGGCTTGTAGACAAATGTCTTTATATTTGGGAGGCCTGTATGTGGGGAAGGTTTGGTGACTGAAGGAAAAGTGAATTGAGATAGAGGTAACTCAGCTCAGCACTTATGCTGATTGGGTTGTAGTTTAGACATAAGACAAGGCAGTTCACTGTTCCTGCGTGCCCCAGGAGATGTAGTCAGGTCGCGTGGCTGCGCTGTACTCATCTATCAGCTGCTGGACCACTTCGCGAGAGTTGTCCAGCTCGTCAAAGTTGTCCTTGAATATGTCCTCTTTGCGGAACTGCTCCAGGAAGGCCTCGCGCTTACGCAGTTTGTCATACTGCCGGCATGTCCGCTCAAACAGCTGGGGGAGAGAGAGTCACAGAAGGGACAGGCAGTGTACTTCAGCAAGAATGGCACCCAAAAACACCAATTTGTGTGATCGCAAAAGGGGAATTCCACTAGAAATACATTTTAGGTTCTTATTGACTTTTTCGCTACAGCTTTCTTTCTTTTATCCTTTTTTTTCATGTGTTTTTCTGTTTAATTTATCAGCTGTCAAGATAAAGGGAAACACAATCCTATGACTTCATTGAAATGTACTTCCAAGAGATCGTTGAAAGAAAATTTTATGGACAGTAATTTTCCCTTACCTATATTAAGGATCTAGAATTATGAAAAAATAAATTTAATGTAGGCACTGCAAAATGACTGTCCATAAAAGTTTCTCTCAGCCATCTCAGGCAATGTAATTTGATGATGTCACAGGACTGAACTTTCCTTGATCTTGACAGCTCATGATTCAAACCAGCAAAAAGTCTGTATTTTAAGAAAATGGCTACTTTTGCAGCATAACCCAAAACTTAATTTCTGTGGAATTCCCCTTTAAATTGCTACTCTAGAAGCTTAGCTTCAGTTTTAGTACAGCGCCTGTCCTCAAGTATTTACCCAAACAAACACGGGTCTCACATGTTAGTACATGTAGTTGGGACATACTAGAAGACAGACAGAACAGAACTCCATGTTGGGCACTTACAGAAGAGATGCTGGTGTGATTGGCCATCATCAGGCCGCTGACTCGGTGGGCGGAGGGCAGGTAAGGGGACTTCCTAGACAAGGCCACTTGGATACTGGCAGGGCCCCAGGGGATGAAATTGGCCAGTTTACGTTCCCGGATCCTTTGGAGGCTTTTATGCACCTACAGTCAGCAGAAACAGGTTTGCATACTGTCAAAACATGCAAAACACTGCTGCTTGTGGCTTCTGGGAAATTTAGAATGCTTAAGGTGATAGTTTGACACTCGATGAAGCCACGGTGACAGGCACACACCCACACACCTACCTGTGTGGGGTCGACCTCTCCCTGGATGATGTTGAGGATGGCGATGTAGCAGTGGGTAGTCTGTCTGTCTCTGCCTGTGGACACCATTACATTTTTGGGCTGCAGAAGCCTCCTCATCACATCCAGCACTGTGGTTTTTCTCACACTGGCCACCTGACACACACAGTGGAGAGTATTTCAAAATTACATGGTATTTTGATATGTAATGATATTGTATTTATGTTTTTAAAAAAGGCAGCTCTAAACAGAAAAAGAATTTAAAAAAACAATTTTTTTTTATTTTGTTGATTGGATGAGGAGGAAACATGGTTTTTGAACAAAAAAAAATCACATTTAATCACTATGACACAGCTGAATTTTGCAATAAAACGCTATAATAATGCCACATGACAAAATTAAAATTCCAAAGTGACATCTATTAAGTTTCAAGCGTAAAAGTTTAACATGTAAGCACTGAAGCTCCATTTGACATTAGACCATTATCAACTATAGCTGTGCAAAAATAACATCAATACAGCTGATTATCATGATATTATTTTTCACAGTACTGTATAAATTCTTTGGCCCCTTGTAAAAATATACATCTTTTATACAATTTATTTACTTCATTATGTTGCAGCATCTACAATTTAGTGCACCATCTTAAATGCAATGAGCTCATTTTGTTTTAATAAATTGGAATGAGAATTAAATTGCTTTGAGTCAGTTTGTCACCCAATTTATCACATAATATGTTGTATATTTTATTAGTCTACCCAGGTTTTATGCAGTAAGTTGTATTTTAAGCTCTGTACATTTTCAGTCAATTCTGTAGAGAACTGCAGTGTATTCTGATACTAATCGCATGTGATCCGTGTATCGTGATGCGCATTGTATCATGAGGTCCTTGCCAACACCAGTTCCATTATCTTGACATCTCATGAACGATGCCAAATCACAGAGAGCCCAACTTTCCCCTTTACCCTGTTTTCATGTCCCAGGTGAGACAAGTGAGATGAGCTGATGTGAGGAAGCGAAGGAAAGGAGAGATAATGAGAACTTTTAGGAGGCATATCAGACCTAATTGTGCTACACCACATTTTGCTCTCTCATGGATCCCTGTATTCAGCAAATGAACACAACTCACTGATTGGTCGGTGGTGAGTGGTGTGTATCCAGTCATAAGGAAGTGGAGGCGGGGTGTGGGGATAAGGGAGGCAATCAGGCCGATAAGGTCGTTGTTCATGTATCCTGGGTAACGTAGTGTGGTGGTGCTGGCAGACATGATGGTGGAAACCTGTGTGATGAAAGGTTTAGTTAGGAACATCAGCTTTGACAGACCTTATAAATATCTTGCAGACCTAACTTAAGTTCCAGATGCTTAGGTGTGGGCTCCCTGCAAGCAGGCTGATAGTGACACGTGACTTTTTTAAAACACGCGGCTGTGCCATTTACACGTGAGGAAGCTAAAATCCAGTCTGGCGTGAGAGTGACTTGTCAAACTACTTTGTAAAACTTGTAATTTTTGCTATGAGCAATCTTATAGTCTGTCCCAGGATTTGCTCTTACGCAAATACATGTAAACTGTAAACTGGTCTCTTTTGAAAAGCCTCCTGATGGGAATATAACAGGGGGAGAAAGAAGCTGTATCCCTGAGTGATATTGGTTAGTCGCTCACCAGCTGATTGATCTGGGAGAAGGAGGGATTCTGGATATGCAGCCTGTCCGTGGCGATGCGATTCAGAGCCGTGTTATCCAACACCACCTGACACACAACACACACAAAGACAGAGGACAATTATCAAACAAATGAAGCAAAGATAGGAGGCTGAGATTCCCTCCAGCACTAGAACAGGGTGAAAGGCAATACGCTGCTAGGATGTCGAAGAAAGAGTGAGTGAGAGGGCCTCAGAGTAATGAAGCAGTCAGAAAACCTCTTAAGAAGCAGCACAGTGTGCTGTTGTTAGGAGGCCTGAACATAAAAGGCACACTGTAAAGTCACAACAGGAGGACCAATTCTTAGGAAGATTCTATTAGCTCTATAGCTAATTTAATCAACATGAGGGCCTTATGTAAAGCCCTGGAGGAAGTAGGTATTACAGAGGAAACACCATTAGACTGTCACAGCATCTCAGACTAATACAATCATCAATTTGAGACTGAGATTTAATAAACTAAAGCTGTAATGCCTTGCTTGCACTGCAGTTTGCTCCCTTATTAAGCTTGCAACTCAGACAGCAACACAGCCAAAGAATGAGTTCTTACACAGAGGGACTGTTTAAAATAAAGACTTTGTCTTATATCACTCATATAACATCACAAATTAGGCCAGGCGCATTTTCAAATGAATGGCTTGACACCTACTCTATGGTGTTTTAAAGGGAGACTTTTGTTGAACAGAGTGATTTTCACTGAAAGCGTGCAAGGGCGAAGTCACAATAGGAACTGCAGAGCTGAACTGTACTGTGATATCCATTACATAATTTAAAATGATCCTCATATCCATTTAATCCTTCAAATTAAAAATTTAGACAAGCCTTGCTTAAACTTGTCCAGTACAGAATAGGCAGCTGCTTTTAAAAAGTCTACTTATTTTACAGCACAGTGTATGGAAAAACCTGTAAGTCTTATCATACCGTATCATTACCTAAACAGTATCACACTCCTACCAAGTACTTTAAAGCTATTACACCCCCTTTGCCGTGTTTACATCAGAAGAAAACTTGAAGCAAAATTCATGCAAGACTCTGGCATCCCAACAGAATTTTGTTAGGACTTTGGTTGAACCCTTTCCTACGAAAATATTTTTTTGTTTCCTGTATTAAGTGTGTAATCATCATTTGTTTTCTTTGGTCTACACCCTGGAGGAAGAGTTGCATTTTGTATCTGGTTTGCTTTGGTTCACACTGCACATATTACATGTGAACCAGAACTTGTAAAACAGTCACACTGACTTGCAGTTTCATGCGGTCTTGTGTGGCGATTCGGTGCCACCCAAAGTTGAATGGCATTGTTATCATTTACCCAAAAATCTGAATTTAAGACTTAAAAGCTCCACAGACTGACACAACCCAAATCTCAAAGACAGGGCTGGGATTAATCAGCTTCCATTTGTAAGTGCTGCTCACCACACAGTCTGCATTCTGGGTGAGCCTCTTCAGTGTCAGCAGTGAGTTGTATGGCTGGACGACAACATCACTCATCTCATCCTGGTTTGGGAAGACTGAATAAGTCTGCACCAGCTTCTTTGGGTACCTGGAGACCAGAGAAAAATGTGGGGAAAAAGTGTTGCAACTGTATAAGAACACACAAATTTAGGTTCTTCATCAATGTTCAGTTATCAGTGTGTCTGCAGGTATCAAGAATGTTGAATTGCTATGATTTTTTCCAGACAAAATGTAACAAAAGTTAAGGATGATTTCCGGACAAATCATCCTTTTCTAAGTAGAAAGGTAATCTCTATATATTTGGTCCAGTAGCAGACATCAGTTTTAGGTGAGAATATGGCCAGTTAGTAACTAGATAATTCTATGAATTGTTATTATAATGGTTTCCCTTTATGTTACATAGCAAGATGCTACTGAAACAAATCTTATATTTTTCCACAGAACTTGGGACTGGTAAGTACATGGATTTTAAATATGACAGGTAAGTACAGAATGAGTTAGGTTACTCTACAATAGGCATTTTCACAACAGTTAAGTGTAGCAGGTCAGTATAAAGGAACTGAAAGGTTTAATATGCTCTGCATTTTATGTGATCAGAAATGCTGATTCTGATGTAGAATAATTTGACTCATCTGGACAAAAAGAAATAGATGGATAAATGAAATCAGATAAAATGCTTATGTTGAAATTCAGACCTCGCAAATTCAAACAAAATTCAAGACATTCTTTTTAAGGACCTGCACACAAACTGGCAAGTCCAGTTTGCCAGCAAAGTCTCTGTGTGTGTGTGTGTGTGTGTGTGCGTGTGTGTGTGTGCGTGTGTGTGATTGTATGTATGGACCTGTCATTGAGTTTCTCCAGTAGATAGGAGCCCAGGCCTGAGCCCGTCCCTCCAGCAATGGAATGACACAGGACAAACCCCTACAAAGGAGAAAAGAGTTACCTATTACTTGCAGTTCAAACCAAATGTACAGTCATGTGCCACGTGTGTGTTAAGCTTAGTGTATACTGTACTGATGTAAGAAGCTGAATGTGTGTGGGTGAGCAATTGCCTCTCCTCCTAGGCAGTTATATAAATGGGAGTGCAGCCCCACCTCTCAAATAGGCTCCCTCTCCCCCCAAGACAGCCCTGTAATACCTGCCTTCTACGCCTGCCCAGCTATTATCACCAGACATCCTACACACCACACCCTGCCAACACACACACGCACAAGGCGACTTCACCTTCCTATCCACATGAGTGCACACACTAAATAATAATGTGGGGTCATAATGTGAATGAGTTACAGGAATTGCAGACCTCCGAGGGGAAACACAAGTGTTATTTTATGGGAGGCTGGAAGTTGAAGAAAGTCTGAAAAAAGGAAAAGTCTAGAAATGATACTGAGGCATGGCTGAGGTTTGGCTGGTTTTACGACGATACACACGGGCACCCATTTTATATGAAGCCCCAATCAAGTCGCTTATTTCTATGCTAAAAGGGAACTTGTTTTCTACCACAGCGGAGACGCAAGGGTATGGAATGCACAGACAAAAACTGTACTCATTCCACATGTCAGTGTGGAATAGGTGCAACTAAAAGTTATGTCATACAGACAAAAAATCTGTTCCCTTTCTCATTCCTGCAAAGCTCTCATCATGTAGGATAGTTGAGGTGAGAAGAGAGAAGTGTAGGAGGTCCTGGACCTCATCCAAACTCCTGCAGAAACTCCTTTACTCAAACCAGCAGCAGCAGCAGCATGCATGCTACCATAACTCCCTTTTAAGATTTAGTATTTTGTTCTCTTGTTGTTGTAGGTGACTGTCATGAGCATAGCACCTACAGGTGTAATCTGAAACAAACTCGACAAGAAAACTAGAAATAACAGTGGTGTTATCTTTGGTTTTTCTTCTTGTTTTAGTGCACACCATGTTTGGCAGAGGCTCCTGATTCAGTGATAAACCTAAGTTACCCTTGGCTGGAACAGAGATAGAAATGTGTATTATATCAATGTTAAATTTAAGGTAAGGTAAGGTAAGGTAAGATTTGACTATGTACAGTTAGATATACCATATTGTTACCACACACACTGCAATATTACATTACGTTTTGGTCAATTTAGGAACCAGGGATAACGTGTGATGAATTGTGGGCTTACCTCCAAACTGTCACTGCCATCCGCTTCCCGGTCAATTATATCAAAAATGTCTTCATGAATTTTTTCACCCTGAGAACAAAAAAAAAGATTTAGATTTTCTCCATTTTGTCTGTTTAGTTGAGATTAAGGTCATAAGGTGAAGCACAATAAATCCTTTCTGACTACTACCTGTGAGAAGCCACTAGCCCAGTTGTTCCCCGCACCTCCACCATGCTCAGACAGGTAGATGTTCTCTGGGTTGTACAGGTTGGCATAAGGGGAGTTGAGGATGGAGTGGATTACCCTGGGCTCCAGGTCCAGGAGAACAGCACGCGGGATGTAGTGCTCATCATCTGCCTATGAGGTTTCATGGACAGGTAAGGGTTTGGTGGAAACAAGCAAAACACATCAACTGGCATAACTGATCTGCAGGCTGCAGGTTACTATGCCGTTTCAAGGTCTAAGCTGCTTCAGTTTACACAACAACTGCTCCATCTGGTGGTTCATGATAGCATTGCACTTCAATAGCATCACTATCTTTACCACAGTCTGACTATGGCATGTGAAGGGGATGTGCAGCTATACCAACTGCACAGATGGATCCATGTTCTGCTCTCATACGCCTCTGAAATGCATTTTTAACGTTGCATTGATTAAAATAGTAATGTCGAGTTAACCCATGACAGAGCTGAAAAAGTAGATGCCCCAGGTAACGTTACCTGATAGAAGAATACATCCTTTCTGTCGGTGCCCTCAGTTGCAAATTCCTCGACAATCCCCTCCGGGCTGATGCCATGCTCTGCACACAGCTGCTTCCAGAACTCAAAGCCAACTGCAAACGTAAAGGGCAATTCGTTACCGTGATGTTAACATGTTAGCCTTAACTCGCGTTAATTAGCTGCTTTCAACAACATATTGTTGAGTAGCCAGCCAAGTGATAAACGCAACACTACTTGTACGTTAACTTTAACGTCTCAAAAGTGACGCTGTGTCTTGTATTGTATTAACAATCACTTGGAATCAGAAGACTCTACTAGCTAGCTAGCAAACACTTAAGATAAACAACGCGAACGTTACCCATGTTTATGCTGCATCTGTTGGGACATTTAACGAATCGAAATCAGCAAAACAATGTGTTAGCTCTGTCAGACCTGATGCTAATAGCAAATTATAGCTAAAGCCGTTACTTAACTAGCAGTATGCATGACAGATCTGTCTCAGCTCAATGGATATCGTTAAGTTAGCTGACCAATACACATCCACTAATTGGTTGGCTAGCGAGCTAGTTAGCAAGCTAAATTCAAAGTTTTTAAACATACTTTGATTGCCACATTGTCCTAGTTGAAGCGTTATGATTTCCCGCGGCATATTCCTTCTTCAGTTGCTCCCTCTTTAGCTAGCTGGCTAGCTAAATACTACAAGAAAGAGACTGGTCAATTTACTGCAACAACCCGCTCCTTCCCGCTTAGTAACTGCATACAGCTACAGCGTCACCAAAGGCAATGGGTGTGTTCCAGGCCTTAAAACATAAAGACTTTGCGGTTGACGCCGACAGACCCAGCTAAACGGCAGTTATATTTCCACAATCTGTCCTGGAACCTCTCCACCGGAAGCTTGGCCCAAGAATGCGGCGCTAATGCTGCATTCAGATCCCACAGGAAAACGGTAGATACAATTTCATCTTTGAAAATACCGCTCAAGTCAGCTTTCAGGGAATAAATAATTGGCTGCTCCTGGAAACTCGTGTCTGGACCCCGACTTCTCAGACTTAATGAATTCTGACGTATAACATATCTTAGTAAAGTACAGATGATGCTACATTAATTTCAAATTAAATGACCAACAGAACGATTTCTACCACTAATCATTTTATAATAATAACATTTACACAAATTACTACCCCTTGTGCCACAGGATGCTACAATAGCAGGTTGGCATTATATTTATTTAAATGAGTTCTGAGGGCACATTCCCTAACCTAAACACGAACACGGTTATAACTATTTGAAATGCCATGGTTAAGACACAAGTACTTGCTAGAGTTTTCGTTTCATTAACTGGGCTTATTTTCTGTTATTCTATCCCATTTTACATCAATGCAGCATGACAGTGAGAGGCAGGCGAATTCTGATTGGATGGCCGACGGCAACAGAAAAACAGGTTACGCCATATTGTCAATATCTAAGGGGAACGCATCATTCCTGCAAAAATGACAAAATAGTGAGTGTCAGGCTTTCTTTAAATGTTTTCGCAATAGTTGCGGCGATGAGCTTGTTTATAACATAGCCAGACAGGTGCTAACCCGATGATTCAGCTAGTCGCGCTAGCTTAGCAGCCGTTAGCATACGTTTGTTAACGGTAGCCGATCCTGTCAGCTCAGCTGTTCCGTGGCGCTGTCTTGCCCCTCACCAAGCTGGTTACCTGTTTCCACTAAAGTCTTTATTTTGCAGGCTCACTTAATCGATACTACACGCTAAGATGGCGCACACCGGGGTAATGGAAGATACGTCCAAGGATTGTTCAACAAAGCAGGGGTCAGGTATCTGCCTGCGAAGTCGACCATGCTCCAGCGAGAGAGACAGTCAGGTGCGGGCTGTCAAAGCCTCTCTGCAGGCAAGGTTAGGACCATACGAGCCCGTCTTGACCTACCTACAATCCGTCTTAGTGTGGGAAAGACCTGTTCAGTGTGTACTTCTCTACACGGTGGTCAACGTTGTGTTCTGGTAAGTTTCAGCTCGGTAAGAGTAGCGTTAGTTGCCAACAAGCTTGTTTTTCATGGTTAGTTTGATACAGTGTCATGATAACCTAAATTCAGAGAATACAAAGGCCGCGGCTTGGTTGTTACGCAAAAGCCAACGTGACTGTAAGCAACAGATGCTTTCCACGGCGCAAACAATTCACCTGTCAATTGAAGACAGAGCAGATGGCTCACTAGTGTTGCTATTTATAAGCATGCAAAGCGGAGAGTCCTGTAAGCAAGGCTAAAATGCTGTACAGTGACTCACAACCTAACTGATGTTTGACATTTCCTTAATCCTGATCTCTGGGTTGATGTGATGCTGATTATCATCTTTGCTAATTTCATTGCTGATGCTCTGTTTGTGAGGTTGGACATATTGATAGTGAATCAGTAATTTATAAGAAAATATATATATTGTCAGAACAGAAGCAGGAAACTGATTATTGATATTTCTTGAGAGATCTTTATAACACATTAAGTGAAGTTTGGCACCCTCAAACTAGGCCAACCCTAAACTATCATATACTGTGAAAATAACAAATCATCTGTAATGGAGAAGAGGAAGAAGTACCAAGATAGTCGAAAGTGTGGGGTATGTATTGCACAACAGAGTTTTAGCAAAAGTAGGTGATCTTGATATTATTTTGTGACCAGGCTCACTGACCTGAGGCCTGGAGGGACAGAGAGGCTGGGTGGCCTGTTCCTTCAGCTCAGGCATGCAGCCTTTATTTGATTAGACCAGTGGGCATGTCAGACCCTTCATTCTCTTTCCCTTTTACTTGTGCTTCAGCACACACTCAGTGGCCCAGGCTAGTTTCAGCCCAGAGAGAGAGAGATGCAGGGTAACCCAGACTAATGCATGAAATGACTGAAAATGGCAAGCCACATGTATTTATGGGAAAGGGGTGGAGACATGAGCAGCCTCTCTGAGAGCAGCAGGGTCTGTGTGGCCCACGCTATATAATTGGAAATCCCCTGTCTTGGCTTTCACACTGAAAGCACCATCCATTTCGAACATATGAGCCTGTCTCTGCTTAGACATTTGCCTTTGTGTGATTTATTTACTAAAATGCACCACTATCCCAAGTGCTAATTGGCCTTGTTCTACCAGCAAATTCTTTTTTAGGTTAATCTCTTCTAATTGCTGGTTGGCAGAATCACGTTACATTGTTGTGGTCATGAAATTGCGAAGCCTTGTGAGTGGAGCAACATTCAGTTAAAGAATTTACACAAGGCCTGAATTATTCCTAAGGCCCAAGGCAGTCCGTTCAATATGTGTGAACATGGACAAGTCTCCCTTAAAGGTAGAAACCAGAGAATCAAAGACTGCGATCTGTGACGATAAGATGTACGGCCTGCAGCTGCTCCATTGTCAGTGAATGGGAGACCAACCTAATGGATTCATATAATACTTGTCTGAACTGTTTGACCTAAGTTTAATTTATATTCAAGCAGTCATACCATTTCTGAAGCAGAAAATGTTCTTGTTATCCTTGTCCAAGACACCTTATTACCTTCCCTAATTCATTTTCTACAGTTACCCACAAGTGTGACCCACATCATAGAGTGGGATAAACTCCTCTTTCTTCCTCCTGACTAAAATAAACAGTGGATCACAAACACAGATCACATTACCATAAAGACATATGAATAACACTGGAATGAATACTGACTATGAGATAAGCTATATTCTTCTTCAGCGTGACCATGTTCAATAAAAACAAACTCTTGTTCATTGTACTTGCTATAGTACAGTGTTTGTGTAAAGCAGAAGGTCCTAATCTATGGAGGAATGAAGGTGTGGACCTAAAGATTAGTAACTAGTGATATGTAATTGTTTTGTCAAGACTTTTTGTCATCCCTCTAAAGGTTTTGTAGTTTCCAGATAAGATAAACAAGCTTCTGCATGTACTTGCATTGAAGCCAAAAAGGTTATGAATAAGAATTTGATTTAGATTTATTTGTATCTAATACTGCCACAGAATTATTGAATGATGCAGTTTTTGTTATCTCTAAGTTGAATTTAACTGCTAGTGGAACTGGCATCGGTAATATTGTATGTTTTTATGTGTGCTCTCCTTGTTTCCCTTCTAGGTTCTTCGCCCTGACCTCATTGCGCCTGCTGTTCCTGCTGGCTTTCGGTCTGGCTCTGGTTATCTGTGTTGATACCTGGAGGAATAAGATCTGGCCAGAGATTAGAGGTGTCATAAGTTACTCCTGTTTGGCTTCTCTTTGTTTCTCTGTATCATTTTTCTCTTGGGTGTCTGGCCTATTTTGAGCTTTTACTTTCCTTGATGAGCGCCTTGGCTTGCTTGTGATAACTGCACCAGAGATTTTATTCATTTTTTGAGAATTAAAGCACCTTTTGTATCGGGTTAGATATGCAATCTCCTGTCAGCAGTCCACTTCATTGTAAGTGATATATATTTTACCCGATACAATGAATCTTCCCTTTAATCTTTGTTTTACATTTGAGCATGTGCTAAACACTGGCTGCACAAAATATGAAATCGATTGAATCCAGGGGTAAACTAGGCCCTCTATTGATTTTCATGTACAAATTTCACTTTTATCCTGAAGAGGAGATTGTAGATGAAAGAGAGGAGACAGGCTAAAGAGGGAATTGAGACACGTTCTGTGCAAAAGACAGGTGCAGTTTCATTAGGGCGTTTGTAATATTTTGTACTCAGGGTGTTATATAATATTGATGCGCTGTGCCCTTTGAGGTTTGTTGAAGTGATGGATGTTCTGTTTTTTCCCCCCACAGTCAAAAAATGGAGTGAACCAGAAAATGAAAGGTATGTTACCCACAGTTTCACCTGCACTGTAATTACCAGCCACTATTGCCATAAAGATGATGAGGATGAGGAGAATAAATGATGATATTATATGTCTCTTCAGCTGGGGTCTGGTGCAGCCTGGCGTCCTCAGTGTGCCTGAACTGTGCCACCACATGGCCGAGGCCTGGGTCAGCGGAGCGGTTGTCACATCCAGCATGGTGCAGTACAAACGACTCAACCCCGGCAAGGTAAACACCGCAAACACTCTCCAACAGCATTTAATATCTGACATGACACAAGGCAGCAAAATGAATTCATAATCTACCGCTGAAAAAAATCAGTTGGTTTAGTCAATTGACAGAAAATGAATCGATTATAATTTTGATAATGCATTCATTTACTCACTCATTCATCCCCCCTTTATTTAAATTTTGAGACATGTGATTGTCATAGTAACTTATCAAGTATAAATCACAAGCATTTGAAGATTACAGCTTCCTGAGATCACTAAGATTGGTTTATAATTCTTCATTCATATCATTTTAAAATTATTATTTTTGGGGTTTTCTAGCTGGTAAGACTAAGGAACCAATTTGAAGACATCATTCTGGGCTCTGCTAACTTCCACTTAATATTTGTCAGTGTTATGACACTTGATAGAATAAATGATGAATCAGATAATTGAAAAACCTCACCTGTAAGCATTGTGTAAATGTGTAAATACACCACAGTCTACATACTTTAGTAGGTGCTTACTTGATTGGACGTTTATTTTTTTGTTGTTGTTTTTTCTGTCAGTTTTGTATCCTGACCTGTGGGGTGTTCACCTGTTTGGCTGTGGTTGGACGCTACATTCCTGGTTTGGTGCTCTCCTACTCTGCTGGTGAGGCTCAGTGGTTTACTCAGTGCTAACTACAGGCCCAGCCCCATTCAGAGCACTGTATTGGCAGGGAAACTCAGTCTGACCGGTCCTGTTAAAAATGCATGGGTGGTGAAACTAGATCCGTGGGGCCCTCGTACCAGGGCCCAGCCTGTGAGGTGATTAAAGCCAGGATGAGGCACACGAGGAGGGAGTGAAGGAGGGAGGGAGCCAGCGAGATGGCTAAGGAGGTCAGGCTGAGAAAAGGCTAATCTCCTCGACTCCAACCAGTGCAGGCGGGAGAGCCAGGGACACGAGTCCTGCCAAGGCCCTGCGCTCTGACGTCTTCAACAATCCACAGCAGCTTGTGCACGTTAACTCCCGTCACTCCCTCTGCTTCACTCAGCCTGTATTCAGCCTTATATCAGCTTGCATTGATGTGTCTATAGAAACTTAATCCAGTGAGTTTACTCTATATAAACAACAAATGAATGCCTGCTATCTTTATCCCTGTGTCTCAAACAACAAAACAGGAAAGCTTCTCCTTGTTTATAATATCTATGGTTCTTTTTCCCCTCTGCTGCAGTGCTGGCCATCCTCCTGGCTCCGCTGGCAGCATACCACCGGGTTTTCCAGCATTTGTGCGTGAAGCTGGAGCCAGTCCTGCAGCGGCTGGACTTCAGTGTTCGCGGATACATGATGTCAAAGCCCATTGATAATCAGTGTAAGTCCTACATCCTGTGTTTATCATTGCATTTAATTCTTTGCAGATAAACAGGAGTTGAGCACCACATTTGTCATATATTTCACACGCCAGACTGAAGAGCATTTAGTTGTAAACATATTTGGCCATATCACAGAATATCTTGGCATCACTCGTGTGACGCCCCCCTCTGATTCCAGTTCTGAATTAGTGACAACTTTATCTCTCCCAGATTAATCTTTCCATCTCAAGTGAGCACAGTAATCTTTATGAACTCTGGTCTTAATATGTATGTTTCTTTGCTCTGCAGTTCTACGTAAGTCTATCCGTAGTGCAGCCACGGGTGAAGCCAGTGACAGTGAGGAGGAGTTGGCTGCTTTCTGCCCAGCGGTAAATCTGTTTCACTTCAGAAGCTGCTCAATGTTTTATTTAAACTGTCTTTGTGTTGACATTGTTTTTGAACATGGTCCTGCTGCTTCTCTGTACTGTAGCCACACTTTTCCATTGTTAGGGCCTGACTTGGGCTTTTTGGGTGTCATGCTGTTATAGAAAAGTGGCAGTATATTAAATCTACAATGTGTTTGCCATTTTTTTCTGCTGTAGAAGCTTTAAAGGTAGCTGTCTCTCTGAAAGGTTTTCCCTAAATTGGACTCTCAACGAGTAATTGTGACAGCAGGCTGCACTTAAGGCACTGTCAAACCCAAGATTTATTTAACATAAATTGTCATAAGTTTCTTTTGAGCTAAATATAATTCTAAATGTGTCTACTTTTATGTGATTTTACCATTATTCACTCACTTTTCACAAAATTCTTAAGTAAATGTGAATAATTTGACAATCAGTAATTACTAACATTAGTTTTCCTGTGCCAATTTTATCAGTGAAATGCATCATAACGCTATTTGCAGACACTGAAATTGACATTGGTTTAAATTTTCAAACATGATATCCATAGTTGCAAATAAAAAAAAAACAACTAGCTGATATATTTGTTTGATAACAGTGGTTTACTTATTAAAAGCATGTTTAGCTAGTAGCAAATAATCCATACACTCTATTTGCTGAGGATCAAGAGTGAATCCAGTCTTTGCTTTGATTATAACTTCCAACACAATATTAAGTTATATGTGTTTTTTCATACTTAAATCCTTATCACAGTTACTATGCCATTATTAAAAGAGAGTATCTCTCCCATATACCTGCTAATATTCAGTACACAGATAAACCCGTTGCTTGGTTCATGAGTCGTGTGCTTAGTGAGACCTGAGGATGCTGTCAGAGTGAAAGAGTTAAAATCCACATAACACAACAGTGCTGAATTTAAAGTACAACAATCTTTGTTCAATCTGTTGCCTCTCCTAGTTTGACGATGCTGTTGTTGCCAAGGAACTAGCACTGACCGACTCGGAGCACTCTGACGCTGAGGTGTCCTACACTGATAATGGAACTTTCAACCTGTCCCGGGGCCAGACTCCACTCACAGAGGGCTCTGAAGGTAAGTGCACTCTTACTACTAGTGTTTCTTTTTTTTGTTTCTCTCTCTCAAATTATAGAATCAGTTTGTTCTTGCCCCTGACCTTGTTGCTGTCTCTCTGTCCTTGATCAGATCTGGACAGACACAGTGACCCTGAAGAATCCTTTGCTCGCGACCTCCCAGACTTCCCCTCTATAAACCCAGATGCCACTCTGATGGACGACGACGATGACACCAGCATCGGGCTGCCTAGTCTGGGTCCGTCTGG